>JAVKPL010008550.1:0-33715 GCA_032173675.1 Gastrolobium villosum | reverse complement strand
AGCAGTGCTCAGCCGGAGCTGAGTGCCAAAAGCCTGCTGCAAAGCTCCCCAAAATCGTGAAGTAAACTTCGGGTCCCGATCGCTCACCATGCTAATCGGTATCCCATGGAGTCTAACAATCTCCTTTACATAAAGTGTAGCCAACTTCTCTGTGGTGTAGTCTACTCGTACTGGTAGAAAATGTGCAGACTTCGTAAGTCGGTCCACAATGACCCAAATCGAATCATAACCAGCTTGAGTTCGCGGCAATCCCACAACAAAATCCATAGAAATACTTTCCCATTTCCATTCAGGTATATCCAGCGGCTGAAGTAATCCAGCAGGTTTCTGATGCTCTATTTTCACTTTTTGACACACCAAGCACTTAGATACGTACTCGGCAACATCCCTTTTCATACCAGGCCACCAGAACTTAACTTTCAAATCTTGGTACATCTTTGTGGCACCTGGGTGGATAGAATATTGACCCTTATGGGCCTCAGTCATAACTTCCTCTGCAAGTTCCTTGGGCACAACAATCCTGCCCTGATATAACAAAAGTCCTTGTTCATTAACAGATATGCCACTCTGGCCTTTCAAATACTTTATACTTTCATTTCTGATTTGAGTCTCCTTAATCTTCTCATGCAGCTCGTTCTCAATCCGAGTCAACTCCATATCACACATTCTTCCTGCAAAGAAATCCGTTATTTTCATATCACGGAATTGCTCAATCACTTCATTGTCCCACATCATCATATGAGATAAGTTAACAGACTTCCTACTCAATGCATCTGCCACAACATTGGCCTTTCCCGGATGGTATTTCAGCTCAAAGTCATAGTCTTTCAAAAATTCAACCCATCTACGCTGCCTCATATTCAGCTCCTTCTGATCAAATAAATATTTCAAGCTTTTATGGTCGCTGAACACAGCAAACTTCATCCCATACAGAAAGTGCCTCCAAATTTTCAAGGCAAAAACAATAGCAGCCAATTCTAAGTCATGCGTCGGATAATTTTCTTCGTGTGAACTCAACTGCCTAGACGCATGTGCAATCACTTTTCCTTCATGCATCAGTACGCTCCCTAAACCTTTCTTAGAAGCATCACAATACAATACAAACTCACCCTCCGGATCAGGTAAAGTCAACACCGGAGCAGTAGTCAATTTCTCTTTCAGTAGTAGAAAACAGTCCTCACATTCCTGGGTCCACACAAAAGGAGTATCCTTTCGTGTCAAACGAGTCAACGGTAGAACCATTGCAGAAAATCCCTGTATAAATCGGCGATAATAGCCGGCAAGCCCCAGAAAACTTCTAATCTCAGTAACAGTCTTTGGTCGTTCCTAGTCACTTACCGCTTCAATCTTGCTTGGATCCACTGCAACACCGCTTGCAGAAATAACATGACCCAAAAATTGCACCTCAGACAACCAGAATTCACACTTAGACGGTTTAGCATATAATTTCTTGTCTTTCAACACCTGCAACACAGTCCTCAAATGGTCGACGTGCTCCTCCTTACTCTTAGAGTAGATCAAAATGTCATCAATAAAAACAATTACAAACTGGTCCAAATACGGTTTAAAGATGCGGTTCATATAGTCCATGAACACCGCCGGGGCATTAGTAAGCCCGAAAGGAATCACTTGATACTCAAAATGTCCATATCTGGATCGGAAAGCTGTTTTAGGTACATCCTCCGGTTTAATCCGAATCTGGTGATATCCGGACCGGGGATCAATCTTGGAAAATACACAGGCACCCCTCAACTGATCTAATAAATCATCAATACGCGGTAATGGGTACCGGTTCTTAATAGTCACTTTATTCAGCTGTCGGTAGTCAGTGCACAATCTCATGCTACCATCCTTTTTCTTTACAAATATCACCGGTGCTCCCCACGGAGACACACTCGGCCTAATAAAATTCTTCGCAGACAGTTCTTCAATATGTTTCTTCAACTCAGCCAACTCAAGTGGCGACATCCGATATGGAGCCAAGGAGATCGGCCCCACACCAGGCAATAAATCAATCGAGAATTCAATCTCTCTCTCAGGTGGGAATTCCGGTATCTCATCCGGAAATACATCCTCAAACTCATTAACAACTGGTATAGCAGAAATCTCTTCCTTTTTATCACCCACCAATCCGCCCAACAAGACATAACCCAAATCTCCAGCCTTCAAGGCTTTCACAGTTTGACTTACAGACAAATACAGAGACGGACAAACAGACGGCCTCTCGTGAGATAACAACAACCTCTTCCCGCAGCAATCAATCATTGCGCAGTTCCGAGACAACCAATCCATCCCCAAAATTAAATTGACAGAGGCCAGGGGTAAGATAATTAAATCGATGGTGTAACCCCTGCCTAAATAAGTGAACTTCACATCTTCACAAATCCAAGACGATTCACTAACCTCTCCTGTAGCAGTAGTAATGCGCATCGGAGGAACCATCCGTGTTACCTTTAAGTCCAACGCCTTAGCCACATAGTCCGCCACAAATGAATGTGTTGCTCCCGAATCAAACAATACAGACAAATCAACATTAGATAGAAAAATTATACCTTTAACCAAATTCGGAGCCTTTTCAGTACGTTGTGCATTTGTAGTATAAACTCGTCCCACAGTAGGAACAACAGCAATAGGAGCAGCAGTAGTAGTAGTAGCTGGCGGCAAGGCCTGCAGATTCGCAGCCTGCCCCGAAGTAGATGTACAATTTCTAGCAAAGTGGCCACTCTGACCACATCTAAAACAATTTGACGTACCAGCACCACATACACCTCTGTGGTATTTCCCACACTTCCCACATTGTGGGGTAAAATATCTGTTCGAAGCACCACCACCACCAGTATTTCCGCCCCTCTTGAACTGACCAGGAGGCTGCCTCACATGCAACCCCCTACCTCTATTATTATTATTGAAACCTCCTCTGTTAGTATTACCAGAAGGACCAGGTGTCCTCTTAACATCTTGCTCTTTTGCCGAATCAGATTTCGGATACCTCCCATAAACAGTCTCGACCCTCTTACATTGGGTCACCAAATCAGCAAAGTTTCTTACCGCAGTATTAGACATCCTCTTAGCAATCTTCTCACTCAGCCCTCTTTGAAATTTAGCTGACAAGAATTCCGGAGTAGGTAGAGTACCTCCATAATTAGCAAACTTCACAAGCTCATTGAATTTCGCCACATAGGCATCAACAGTCATCACTCCCTGTACCAGATTATCAAATTCACCTTGCTTTGCCTCCCGAACATCGCGGGGAAAATATTCTTCATGAAATAATCCTTCAAACATAGTCCAAGTAAGGACCTCACCCTGAATAACAAATGGGCGAGACACATTGTCCCACCACTCTTGGGCATCACCCTCCAGCATATAGACCGAATACAATAATTTTTGTGGATCTTGACATCTCATAACTTGAAAAATCTTGTTCATACCCCTCAACCAAGCAGTGACCTCCTTCGGGTCCCTTGACCCCATAAATGCGGGTGGCTTATGTTTCCTAAAAGATATGAGCCTACGCTCATCGTCAGCATTGTCAAGCACCTGTCCAGCAGCCCCAGTAGATTGGGCAACAGATGACGGATCAGGAACATAACTAGGATCCGTAGTAGTATGATGACTAGCCTCACCAGTGTGGTGACTAGCCCCACTCTCCCCCTGTTGAGGAGTAACAGATGGCGTCGGTGTAGGAGTCACCGTAGCCGTATGTGGAGGTGTGTTCTCCCTCCTAGGGCGACCTCTTTCCGCCCTCATCTCAGCCATAAAGGCCTGCATCATATCCTGATTAGCTTTCATCAGGTTCTCAGTCATATTTCTATTTGCAGCCGTTTCCGCCTGCAGAGCATTCAGTGCTGCAGTGACCGGATCCGGTGGCAAAGGACCTGCACCACGTGCCCCACGGCGACCTCGTGCCCTACTCATGATATCTGTACATGTAACACAAAGGAATGAGTTGATCAGACCCACACTGAGGAATCACATATACATTAATCATAAATAGTTCACAGATAGCTATGACACACAAGATACAACATACACAAACAATCAGAGTTCCCTAAACAAAACTGCTCTGATACCATAAAATGTAACAGCCCGTTGTACACCGGTATTGTTAACATTGATTATGATATTAAGCGCAGTTACAATCACAGTGATTAGGTTAATTAAATTACGGGCAAATTTTTCTTTTAACATATTCCTTTTCTTTTACATCATTACATTCTCCGTAATCAATTAAAACCACACTATAATTGTAAATGCCATTTGCGGAATCATACACTTTCTAACATCATAAATCTTTCCTTTTAATTCAATTCATTTAAACTCACCATCATACTCTCTCATTTTACCAAGTTATAGTCCTTTACGTTATCTACGCATGGTTTCAAACCACGTATCATTTGGAGTTCTACCCATCAAGTTAAACCCCTTTCTTTTAGTCTAGAAAAACCTGAATTTTCAAAATTTACACTGTGGTAATCGATTACCAGTGGGTGGTAATCGATTACCACCTGTCAAAAACGAGGCAGTAGCCAATTTTCTCATTCCTCTGTTCTGGTAATCGATTACCAACTCTTGGTAATCGATTACCTCACATGGTAATCGATTACCAAAGGCCAGTAATCGATTACCAGTGCAGACAGTAGCTAATTTTTCGTCCCCTGTTGCATGGTAATCGATTACCATGCTTGGGTAATCGATTACTATGCAGCAAAATGACAGATTACAGCAGTTTTGAGCCCCATAAAGGGTGTGTAATCCATCCCTAACCCCTTGGTACTCCACATAACACATAATCATGTCCTAATGTTGGCTCTAGGCCCTTCCATCATTCATTTTCCTTAAGTTTAACATCATTTACAAGGTTCCCAAATAATGGCCATTTACATGCAACTATGGACCATTTTTACAACAAGACTCATCAGGAATTCAAGGCTATGAATGTGGCAATGGACAAGTCCCATGCTCACTCAAAATATACAGTTATCCAAGCCATGAATAATAAAACATAAACAAGACTTAGCATATGACCATGAACACTAACAAAAGCATGGAAATGACATCATGCAATATGTTCATGACCTAAGTCTCAAAATACTAATGGTATGCTATGTGCACTCCATAAGCTCCTCCAAAAAGCCATGCAATCCTAATGCACCGCATGCCAATCCAACGTCCACTATACGGGCTTCTTGCCCGAAGCTCCTCCCGGCTCATAGTGACCTGAAATGTGGTCCCCCAAACACGGGGTGAGATATACGGATATATCTCAGTAAACCAATGGAGCTAGAGGCTCTCTCCACTCCATGGCTCACTAAAATGTATCAAAATGACATAATATGCTATGCAAGTAAAACAATATCACCATCCACCTGGAGACACCCAAGAACATCCACTCATGGATTCATGTTCAAGGACTCCATCATATAACTCCCGAGACCGTCCTGGCGCCTCTCCCATGGTTGAGAAGACTCCATGGCAATACCCAACCGGAACTCCTCATGAGCCCTATCCGGCGGACGTCCCACGTTTGGATCATCCTGGCGCCGCTCCCAGAGTCGACTCCACGGCAATACCCGACTGGCATTCTCACAAGGATGAATCCAGCGGATGTCCAAACTCCACTCGTCAACTGATCAGTGACCACACAATTTTCACACAATACAAGCAATATGCATACAAGCACACAAACACATCATGTCATCACTACATAATCCAACCACAACCTTCCTCTAGGTGTGGTGGAGCTCACTAGGGATTAAACCCAAGTTCCAAGAGTTTACCTTAACACTTAGCAATCTGTTCCAAA
This sequence comes from Gastrolobium villosum, assembly GCA_032173675.1. Lineage (NCBI taxonomy): Eukaryota > Viridiplantae > Streptophyta > Magnoliopsida > Fabales > Fabaceae > Gastrolobium > Gastrolobium villosum. The sequence continues at coordinate 27,909 of JAVKPL010008550.1, read as the reverse complement.
CGTATGCTCCAATTCAACTTTTCACAATTCCAACCATGTGAGGCACCCTACAACAATCATGAAATCCAAATTACACCAAAACTCATTTTTCATCAAATTTCCTCAAAATTCTCTAAGTTAAAAACCTAGATTTTTCACCAAAATTTAACATAGCATTTCTAGCTTACAAACAAGAATCTAAGGCCGTTTCATCTCATAGCATATTTCCATGTGGGCTCTCTATCATCACACAACTAAAAGCAAAGGTTTGAACACATATTCATAGATCTAAGAAATCAACTATCAAAAGACCACAAATATACTTACAATGAGTTGTATAATCACCACCAAGGCTTCACTAAACCATTTGAAGATCAAAACTCCAAGAAATCTCCAAAAACACTTATGGGTCGGATCTGACTTTGCTTAAAACGCGGCCAAAGAGATGGATTCAAGGCTTCTAAGTGCTACCAATGGCTTTGGAAGGTTGTTTACGATAGATTTCAACACCAAAATCAAGCGATTCGGTGGAGAAACGAAGAAATGGCAAGAAATAGTGGAGAATGGCTCTTGGTTCCTTTCTTTTCTCACAGGAGGGCGCACGGGCATGGAGGAAAGAAAGAAGGAAAAGAAGAAGAAAAGGGAGGTGGGGCCAAGTGACTTCGGTCACACGGGTCCCACACGCGATCTAACTTTAACTCCGATAAAAATTCCGATCACAAATCCTTAATCTACATATTTTTCCAGTCCATGACATATTTTTAGTTCTCCAAAATATTGATAAAAATTTCACACCTATTGGTACACTCACACCATAGTATTTAACACTTAAAATATCACTATTCATCAATTTTTCCCAGATTTGCCTATTTACTCAATTTTTCGCCTTGATTCCATTTTCAGCATTACTTTTGTCATTTGAAATCTCTAACTCAGTATTTAAGTCTCCTAACACACGGTTGGCAAATTACAATTTTGCCCTTTTTGCCCTTTTTGGCCATAATCCTTGGATTTTCACTAATCCATCAACTTTCATTTCACATTATAATATAAAATGCACATTTAAATATTTGAGGTGTTATACTTCGGGTTGTGGAAAGCCTTATGGTGTGGCCATGTGGTTCATCAATTGTTTAACTACAGCTTTTTTTTCATCCTTGGAACATTGCTCATGCATCCGCATCGCCACTCAAGAAGATGGAGAAGATGCGAATGACGACTTTCCCTTGGTAAGTAATGTTTTATTATAATATATGGGGAAGTTCTTAGAATATTGCGTTTATATAATGTAATTGGAGCATCATGAATGAATTTGAAGAGCAATATCTGTTGTGTTGAATACATACAAATTATCAAGAATGATTAAATTTTAATGAAAAAGATTATGGTAAGGAAGAAAAATAATTTATGTATAATAGTCAGTTTGATTTGCTCATTTTTTTTTTAACAAAATATAAGATTTTTTTGGCCTTGTGTTAATCAAGCACAATGTTCAATTGACATAGCCGCAGAATAATAACAATAAATTAAATGAGTGAGATAGAATAGGATGAAATTATAATTTATGAACCCCAGACCAAGTTTAGCTTAATTTGTTCATCTTATTGGTGGCACAAACAACATGATGGTTATGTAGTACAGAATTGAAGAGGGGATACTACTATTGAAAAGTTACATATGTGCATATCAAATTGTTTGCAAATTTATTACCAATTTTTTTTTGTAATTATTTTTTTAACTTTTTCCCTTAACATCATAGACATCTAATTGATGTGCGTCTAGAATATGATGCTTTCTAACTTAAAAGAAGCACGGAATTAATCATAAATGTATGAAAATAAGTCATAAATGCAAGAAATATTGATTATTCTATCTCAATCATTCTCTTACTCAATTTATGTGTTTAATAGCAGGAAAACACCAAAAAATAAGTGAATGAGAGAAGTGCAGATTTCCAGCTGGCGCACTTTTCGCGGGACTTGGCGCAAAGTGCGCCACTTGATCTATTTTGCCTCTGTTCATTGGAGCAAAGTGCGCGGCAGTTGGAGAAAAGTGCGCGAAGCTGGCGCAAAGTGCGTGGGACTTGGCGCAAAGTGCGCCGGTTGACATCTTCAGCTCTGTTTGCCCGTGCAAATTGCGCCAGAGTTAGCGCAAAGTGCGTGGGCGATACTTTTAATTTTGATATCAATCGAATTACTCAAAAAGGGGCCCCAATTGGAGGGCAAGTGAGATTAGGTTTTTTTAAAACCTAATAAAAGGATCAGAAACAAGGAGAGAAGCAACTTTTTGTCAATATGGAGAAGGAAAACAACAAAGTGAGAATTCTTGGGAGTTTCTTTGATTTTCGAAGATTCGAACGATCAAGACGGAAGATCTTCATCTTCTCTCTCTTCTTTAGGTTCTGAATTTTTTATTATTTTTTTATGTTTATTTTGTCAGACATGAATATGTCTGGCTAGTTTTATTATTGTGGTAAGGGCCACAACCCTTGATGTGAACCCTTGTGGTTTAGTTGAAGTTTATGTTTATTTATTAAATTGAATTTATCTTTCCCTGTTCTTCATTCTATAATTCTTTTGGAACTGATCAATCTATTAGGAATGCGAATGTTAGTGTTTTCAATAGGGATATTGGAATTCTAATTTCTGACAAAGGGTAAGATAACGATTTATGTATGCATTAGGGATAGGCTACATGAACCGCGAACGTTGAAGATTCATTGATCCTAAGGTTTTACTTGAAAATGGATTTCTAAGGGATTAAGATTCTAATAGAGTTAATAAGGTTAAAGTCACTGAGGAATTAGGGCTTAACTAATCGGATAAAAGATGATGAATCGTTTGATCAATTGAATATGTAAACGTAATTGTAATCCAAATTGCAAGGTGGGGATCGTAAAGGTGTTTGTTTCTTTTTATCGCATAATTTTCTCAAATCTTTTCTCAACCTTTAATCTTGTGTTCTTGAGTTTCTAAAGAACTTTTGAATTATTTACATTTTCATGAATTGTTTTCATATTTCACAAACCATAATTGTTCTTGTGTCCCCATTGATACTCTATTTGACACTCCATCGTCTTTATTCTGTATTATATTTTTCAAAAAGAAAATATAAAACAAATCAGTATTTATTGGACATGAAATCGTCTTTATCATTTTCCCATTAATACTCCATTTGACACTCCATCGTCTTTATTCTGTATTATATTTTTCAAAAAGAAAATAAAAAATAAATCAGTATTTATTGGACGTTAAATCGTCTTTATCATTTCCCCATGAATACTCCCTTTGGACACTCCTACGTTTTTATTGTGTATTATCTTTTTAAAAATGAAAACAAAAAATAAATCATTATTTATTTGACATTAAATCGTCTTTATCATTTTTCAATGGGCACTACATCGTCTTTATTGTGTATTATATTTCCAAAAAGAAAACAAAATAAATCAGCATTTATTGGATATTAAATCGTCTTTATCATTTTTCCATGGACACTCTATCGTCTTTATTGTGTATTGTATTTTCCAAAAAGAAAATAAAAAACAAATCATCATTTATTGGACATTAAATCGTCTCTCCATCATCTTTATTGTGTATTATATTTTCCAAAAAGAAAACAATAAAATCAGTATTTATTGGACAATAATTCGTCTTTATCGTTTTCCCGTTGACACTCCATCATCTTTATTGTTTATTACTTTTTTCAAAATAAAATAAAAAATAAATCAGCATTTATTCGTCCTCTTAATCCACGTGTCAAATTGTTATTGGTGTCACGTAAAACGCTACACAATGCAGCGAATTAGGCTCTGCTACGTAATCTCGCTACACAGAGCAGCGAGATTACATGGCCTTAAACTTGCTGATATGGTGCCACATAATCTTAGTGCATAATGTAACCGAGTTTGATAACATAACATTTTGGTAAAAAAATTTCCTATGACAATTCAATAAATTTTTATCAAAAAATGGCAAAATAATCGTTATCCGCGCACTAGTTTATACCAATATCCCTCTTAAAGGGGCTATTGCCACAATAGTTCTGTATGTATAAGTAGCTTCATTAGTTCATTACAAAAATATCGAAGAAAACATCCCCTTTTTTAATGTTAATTACATATATCTTCTTTATATTATAAAATATTCAGAAAAATATTTTATCTTCCAGAAAAACAATATAAATAAGGGGTATGTTTTTCATAAACCTGCTGCAAGATTAAAAAAAAAACCCCTCCTACAGACTGCAGACCCATAAAAAATAAATAATCATGCCTATTTTTTTTTAATATGGTGGATCCCATCTATTTTTTTATCTATATAGGAAAGTTAATAATTTATTCTGCAAGAGGAGAAACTATTAACCCTATAAATAATTATTAAACATTTGAAAATTAGAGTGTTATAAATATATAATTATATCATCAGAGATTCAATTTTTATCATCGACTCATTTATCTCTCTCCTACTTGGATGATTGCACTTGTAATCTTTTTGATCAGTATATTAGAGATTCAATTATTTATTTAGTCATTTATTTTGTTACCATACCTTCTTCTTTTTCTTCCCCAAAAAGGGTACATTGTTTTCACTTTCAATCTACCATATTAATCTTTGGGATATATTTTTCTTATGTTGTAGGAAAAATATTACCTCATGTTGTAGAGATAAATGTTAGGATAAGATCACCCTTGATCTTATCCATCAGTTTGTAACAATGTTGTTTGAATAGTCCGTTACAACAGATTGAATTTGAATAGTTTGTTACAATAGTTTGAATTTGAATTGTCCGTTACAATAGTGTTTGTATTTATTGGCTTAATGAGTCTGTTACAATAGTTTGAATTTGAATAGTTTGTTACAATAGTGTTTGTATTTATTGGTTTAATGCCCACAATAACAAATAGAGTTTTTCCATTATTCACTTACGGCTCTTACAGTTTTATAATAAAAGTATAAGTGGGACCCATAGGTAAGATGAGAGAGAAAAAAGAGTGGTGGGACCCAATCCCTTTTTGTGTGTGTAGAAAAATTGTTTATCTCATGTAATAATAACAGAAAAGGAAAAAGAAATTAGGTATAGCGTAGAGGAAGAGAGAAAGGGGAGGAGAGAGAAAGGGTGTGGGAGAAAGTGAGGAAAAAGAAAGGGAGAAAAAGGGTTTATTTTATTTCGCAAATACGGACCCTTGGATTAGATTGTAATCGAACGATAACGACAGGGGTAGGCAAAGGTAGGCAAAATAACCTATCCCATATATATATATATATATATATATATATATATAAATATATGGGATATGGTCAACTTACATCGGTGTAAGAATAATAAATGTTACACTAAATCTTAACTGTTGATTCCGTGAATCTAACTATTGAGATTTATTATATCACAATAGGTAATTAATTATTAATTTCTAATAAATGATAACCATTAGATACATGGAAATCAACCCGTTCAAATTTGATTTAAAACATATTATTATTACACCAATGTAAATTGATTATAAATATATATATATATATATATGGGTCAGGATCATTTTACAACGGTGTAAGTTACACTCTTAATCTTATCCGTTGATCCCACTTATATCTAAGGGCTATAATCTTTTAGTAATGTGAGCCATTGGATATAAGTGGATCAATGGTCAAGAATGAGTGTAAGACTTCTAACTCTTACACCTGTGTAAGAATATCCTGCAACTATATATATATATATATATATGACTTTAATGTTTCTAAAGTGAATGTAGATAAATTATCTACATTCGCTCCAAAAATGATATCGTTTTTGGTTAAAAATAAAAAAATTATTGTGAAAAAGACTATTATAATCGTGAAATAAATTATAATTAGAAGAATAACTTAATTTCCGCCTCAAAACGATGTCGTTTTGGGCTCACTGTAGATAAGTTATCTACATTCTCTGTAAAAAAAAGAACCTTATATATATAGATATATATAGCAGATCAGACTTATAATTCAGACTTACACAAAACTAATAGATCAAATTAAATCTAATCAAACTTATAATTCAGAGTTACAAAAATAATTGATCAAACCAAATCTAATCAAACTTATAATTCAGAGTTACACAAAATTAATAGGGCAAACCAGATTGTTATGGACCAGTGTGATGGGCCTATTAAATGATAGACCTAATCAGGGGCAATCCGAGATTCTAACAAGGCGTAATTGTAACAGCCTGTTACGTACCGGTATTGTTAACATTGATTATGATATTAAGCGCAGTTACAATCACAGTAATTGAGTTAATTAAATTACGGGCAACTTTTTTATTTTAACACATTCCTTTTAGTAATCAATAACCTTTTCCGTAATCAATTAAAACAACACTATAATCGTAAATGCAATTCGCTGAATCATTCAGTTTACTAACATCACTAATCTCTCTTTTTACTCAACTCATTTAAACTCATCAAATTACTTTCACATCTTACCATGTTCTATTCCTTTACATTAGCTACGCGTGGTTTCAAACCGCGCACCATTTGGAGTTCTACACACTAAGTTAAGCCCCTTTCTTTTTGTCTAGAAAAACCTGAATTTTCGAAATTTACACTGTGGTAATCGATTACCAGGGGGTGGTAATCGATTACCACCAGTTAAAAATGAGGCAGTAGCCAATTTTTCATCCCCTGTTCTCTGGTAATCGATTACCAGACTTGGGTAATCGATTACTCCACTTGGTAATCGATTACCAAGCCTCTGGTAATCGATTACCAGGCAGACAGTAGCATTTATTTCGTCCCATGTTGCATGGTAATCGATTACCATGCTTGGGTAATCGATTACTATGCAGTAAAAATGACAGATTACAGCATTTTCAGTCCAAAAAAAGTTATGGAATCCATTCCTAACACCTTAATACTCCACACAACACTTACACATACCCTAATGTAGGCTCTAGGCCCTTCCATCAAGCATTTTCATACAAGAATACATCAATTACTTAATCCTTGAGTTTATGGCCATTTTACAACAATAATGAGCCATTTTACAACATAAGATGCCAAGGCCTCAACTACAAGAAATGTGGCAATGGACAAGTCCCATGCTCACTCAAAATACACAGTTATAAACAAGACTTAGAACATAATCATGAACACTACAAAAGCATGGAAATAACATCATGCAATATGTCCATGACCTAAGTCTCAAAATACTAAATGGCATGCTATGTGCACTCCAAAATCTCCTCCAAAATATCATGCAAGCTCACTGCACCAAATGCAATCCACTGTCCACTAAGCGGGCTTCTTGCCCGAAGCTCCTCCCGGCTCATAATGCCCTGAAATGTGGTCCCCCAAACACGGGGTGAGATATACAAATATATCTCAGTAAACCAATGGAGCTAGAGGCTTTCTCCACTCCATAGCTCACTCAATGTGCAAATATAACATCATATAATATGCATGACATACAATATCACCAACAACTGGAGACAAACCGAGAACATCCACAATTGGATTTACGTTCAAGGACTCCATCATATAACTCCCGAGACATTCCTGGCGCCTCTCCCATGGTTGAGAAGACTCCATGGCAAAACCCAACTGGAACTCCTCATGAGCCCTATCCAGCGGAAGTCCCACGTTTGGATCATCCTGGTGTCGCTCCCAGAGTCGACCCCACGGCAAAACCCAACTGAAATTCCCAGCGGAATATCCAGCGGATGTCCAAACCAACACACGTCAACTGGCCAGTGACCAAACAATTTTCACACAATTCAAGCAATATGGCATACAAGCACATAATCACACAATGCCATAAACACAAAATCCAACCACAACCTTCCACTAGGTGTGGTGGAGCACACAAGGGATTAAACCCCAGTTCCAAGGGTTTACCTCAACACTAACAAATCCGTTCCACACGTACGCTCCAAATCAATCTTTCACAATCACGCCCGTGTGAGGCACCCTACAATGATCAACAATTCCAAATTACACAAAACCTCAAATTTCATGAAATTTCCCCAAATTTTTCCTAAGTTAAAATCTCACTTTTTCACCAAAATTTATCATAGCATTTCTAGCTTACAAGCATCATTCTAAGGCATTTTCACCTAATAGCATTTTTCCATTTGAGCCCTCTATCATCACACATCTAAGATTCAAGACTTAGTGCATAAATTTCTAGATCTACAAAATCAACCACAAAGATACCACAAATATACTCACAATCTATGGTAGACACTCCACCAAGTTCCACCAAGCAAGGAAGATCCAAAAAGCTTCAAAAACCCCAAGAAACCCAAAAATTCGAATCTGAGTTTGCTCCTAATCGCACAAAGGCGGTGGTTTCAAGGCTTGAGAGTATCACCAATGGCTTTAGAAGGTTGTTTACAATAAATTTCAACACCAAAATCAAGAGATTTGGTGAAGAAATGAGCAAATGGTGAGGAAGAGAGGAAGTGGGTGTGTTTTGTGAAAATGGAGAAGGAGTCCACGGGAGAAGAAGAAGAAAAGGGAGAGAGAGAAGGCGTGGGGTGTGTGGGAAGCTAAGTGACTTCGGTCACGCGGGTCCCACATGCGATCTAACTGTAATCCCGACAATAATTCTGATCATAAATTCTTAATCTACATATTTTTCTGATCCCTGACATATTTTTATTTCCTAAAAATATTGATAAAAATTTCACACTTATCGGTACACTCATACCGCAGTATTTTACACTTAAAAGTCACTATTCATCACTTTTTCACAAATTTGCCTACTCACTCGATTTTCCGCCCCGATTCCATTTCCAGTATTATTTTTGTCATATGAAATCTCTAACTCAATTTTTATGCCTCAGAATACACGGCTGGTCAATTACGATTTTGCCCTTTTTGCCCATTTTGGCCATAATTCTCGGATTTTCACTAATCCATCAATTTTATTTTCACATTATAATTCAAAATACACATTTAACTTTATGAGGTGTTATATTCACCCCTCCTTTTAGAAATTTTGTCCGCAAAATTAAATCATACCTGCTCGCTAACTCAGGATACAGCCGGAGAATCTCGTCCTCCCGCTCCCAAATAGCCTCCTCAGGTGTGCGGCCTTCCCACTGAATCTTCAGCATGGGAATAATTTTACTTCTCAGTCTCTTTTCACTGCGGTCCAATATTGCAATAGGACCAACGGGAGTCTTCAAGTTCTCCCTGATTTCAATATTATCCGGTATCACCACATGTGATTCATCCGGAACATAACGTCGCAACTGCGACACATGAAAAACATCATGTAAATTGGATAATTGCGGGGGTAAGGCAAGCTGATAGGCCACCAATCATACTCTTTTCATAATTTGATACGGTCCAATGAACCGTGGACTCAGCTTCCTCACACCCAACGCACGGCCAACACCTGTGACCGGAGATAATCGTACAAAAACATGGTCACCTTCCTCAAATTCTAGCGGTCTATGCTTGTTGTCATAGTAGCTTTTCTGCCGATTCTGTGCCTGTTTCAATTTTTCTCTGATCATTTCAATTTGCACTGTTGTTTCCTGCACAAAATCCGGACCAAATCTTTCTTTATCGCCTACCTCAGTCCAACAAGTAGGAGTACGACACCTCCTCCCATACAATACCTCATACGGTGCCATACCCAGACTGGAGTGAAAACTGTTATTATAAGAGAACTCCACCAATGGCAAGTACCTATCTCAGGCAGTACCCTGTTCCAATGTGCAAGCTCTCAGCATATCCTCAAGTGTCTGTATGGTCCTCTCAGTCTGACCATCAGTCTGCGGGTGATACGCAGTGCTCAGTCGAAGCTGAGTGCCAAAAGCCTGCTGCAAAGCTCCCCAAAAACGTGAAGTAAACTTCGGGTCCCGATCACTGACAATGCTAATCGGTACCCCATGGAGTCTAACAATCTCCTTTACATACAACGTAGCCAACTTCTCTGTGGTAAAATCCACTTGTACTGGTAGAAAATGTGCAGACTTCGTAAGTCGGTCCACAATAACCCAAATCGAATCGTAACCAGCCTGAGTTCGAGGCAATCCCACAACAAAATCCATCGAAATACTCTCCCATTTCCATTCTGGTATATCCAGCGGCTGTAGTAGCCCAGCAGGTTTCTGATGCTCTATTTTTACTTTTTGACACACCAAGCACTTAGATACATACTCGGCAACATCCCTTTTCATCCCAGGCCACCAGAACTTAACTTTCAAATCTTGGTACATTTTTGTGGCACCTGGGTGGATAGCATATTGACCCTTATGGGCCTCAGTCATAACTTCCTCCGCAAGTTCCATGGGCACAACAATCCTGCCCTGATATAATAATAATCCCTGTTCATTAACAGATATGCCACTCTGGCCTTTCAAATATTTAATACTTTCATTCCGAATTTGAGTCTCTTTAATCTTCTCGTGCAGCTCGTTCTCAATCCGAGTCAACTCCATATCACACATTCTTCCTGCAAAGAAATCCGTTATCTTCATGTCCCGAAATTGTTCAATCACTTCATTGTCCCACATCATCATATGAGATAAGTTGACAGACTTCCTACTCAACGCATCTGCCACAACATCAGCCTTTCCCGGGTGATATTTCAACTCAAAGTCATAGTCTTTTAAGAATTCAACCCATCTACGCTGCCTCATATTCAGCTCCTTCTGATCAAACAAATATTTCAAGCTTTTATGATCACTGAACACAGCAAATTTCATCCCATACAGAAAGTGCCTCCAGATTTTCAAGGCAAACACAATAGCAGCCAGTTCCAAGTCGTGCGTCGGATAATTCTCTTCATGCGGCTTTAACTGTCTGGACGCATAAGCAATCACTTTTCCTTCCTGCATCAGCACGCTCCCTAGACCTTTCTTAGAAGCATCACAATATAACACAAACTCACCCTCCGGATCAGGTAAAGTTAACACCGGAGCAGTGGTCAACTTCTCTTTGAGTAGCAGAAAACAATCCTCACATTCCTGGGTCCACACAAAAGGAGTATCCTTTCGTGTCAATCGGGTCAACGGTAGAACCATTGCAGAAAATCCCTGTATAAACCGGCGGTAGTAACCAGCAAGCCCCAGAAAACTTCTAATCTCAGTCACAGTCTTAGGTCGTTCCCAGTCGCTTACCGCTTCAATCTTGCTTGGATCCACTGCAACACCACTTGCAGAAATAACATGACCCAAAAATTGCACCTCAGATAACCAGAATTCACACTTAGAAGGTTTAGCATATAGTTTCTTATCCTTCAATACCTGCAACACAGTCCTCAAATGGTCGATGTGCTCCTCCTTACTCTTAGAATAGATCAAGATGTCATCAATAAATACAATTACAAACTGGTCCAAATACGGTTTAAAGATGCGATTCATATAATCCATGAATACCGCAGGGGCATTAGTAAGCCCAAAAGGAATCACTTGATATTCAAAATGTCCATATCTGGATCGGAAAGCTGTTTTACGTACATCCTCCGGTTTAATCCGAATCTGGTGATATCCGGACCGGAGATCAATCTTCAAAAACACACAGGCATCCCTCAATTGATCTAATAAGTCATCAATGCGCGGCAATGAGTACCGGTTCTTAATCGTCACTTTATTCAACTGTCGGTAGTCAGTGCACAATCTCATGCTACCATTCTTTTTCTTCACAAATATCACCGGTGCTCCCCACGGAGACACACTCGGCCTGATAAAATTCTTCGCAGATAGTTCTTCAATGTGTTGCTTCAACTCAGCCAACTCAAGTGGCGACATCCGGTATGGAGCCAAGGAGATCGGCCCCACACCAGGCAATAGGTCAATCGAGAATTCAATCTCTCTCTCAGGCGGAAATTCCGGTATCTCATCAGGGAATACATCCTCAAACTCATTAACAACCGGAATAGAAGAAATCTCCTCCTTTTTGTCACCCACCAATCCGCCCAAAAGGACATAGCCCAGATCTCCAGCCTTCAAGGCTTTCACAGTTTGACTGACAGACAAATACAAAGACGGACAAACAGACGGCCTCTCATGAGATAGTAACAACCTCTTTCCGCAGCAATCAATCATTGCGCAGTTCCGAGACAACCAATCCATTCCCAATATCAAATTGACAGAGGCTAGGGGTAAGATAATTAAATCAATGGTGTAACCCCTGCCTAAATAGGTAAACTTCACATCTTCGCAAATCCAAGACGATTCACTAACCTCTCCTGTAGCGGTAGTAATACGCATCGGAGGAACCATTCGCGTTACCCTTAAGTCCAACGCTTTAGCCACATAGTCCGCCACAAAAGAATGCGTCGCTCCCGAATCAAATAACACAGACAAATCAACATTAGAGAGGAAAATTATACCTTTTACCAAATTCGGAGCCTTTTCAGTATGTTGCGCATTTGTAGTATATACACGTCCAACAGTAGGAACAACAGCAGTAGGAGTAGCAGTAGTAGTCGCGGTCGGCAAGACCTGCAGATTCGCAGCCTGCCCCGAAGAAGATGGACAATTTCTAGCAAAGTGGCCATTCTGACCACATTTAAAACAAGCCAATGGACCAGCACCACATACACCTCTGTGGTATTTCTTGCACTTCCCACATTGTGGGGTAAAATATCTGTCCGCAGCACCACCACCACCAGGGGTTCCACCCCTCTTGAACTGACCAGGAGGCTGCCTTACATGCAACCCCCTGCCCCTATTATTATTGAAGCCTCCTCTATTAGTATTGCCTGTAGGACCAGGTGTCCTCTTAATTTCTTGCTCTTTTGCCGAATCAGATTTTGGATACCTACCATAAACAGTCTCGACCCTCTTGCATTGGGTCACCAAATCAGCAAAGTTTCTCACCGCAGTATTAGACATTCTTTTTGCAATCTTTTCATTCAGCCATCTTTGGAATTTAGCTGACAAAAACCCCTGAGTAGGTAGAGTACCCCCATAATTTGCAAATTTTACCAATTCGTTAAATTTTGCCACATAGGCATCCACAGTCATGACTCCCTGAACAAGACTATCGAACTCACCTTGCTTTGCCTCCCGAACATCACGGGGAAAATATTCTTCATGAAATAATCCTTCAAACATAGTCCAGGAAATTATCTCACCCTGAATAGCATATGGGCGAGAGACATTGTCCCACCACTGCTGGGCGTCACCCTCCAGCATGTAAACAGAATACAACAACTTCTGTGGATCTTGACATCTCATCACTTGAAAAATCTTATCCATTCCCCTCAGCCAAGCGGTAACCTCCTTTGGGTCCCTTGACCCCAGAAAAGCGGGTGGCTTATGTTTCCTAAAGGATATGAGCCTACGCTCATCATCAGCATTATCAACTACCTGTCCCGCAGCCCCTGTGGATTGGGCAACAGATGATGGGTCAGGAACATAGCTAGGGTCATTGGTATGATGACTAGCCTCACCAGTGTGGTGACTAGCCCCACTCTCCCCTTGTTGAGGAGTAACAGATGGCGTCGGTGTAGGAGTCACCGTAGCCGTGTGTGGAGGTGAATTATCCCTCCGAGGACGGTTCCTATCAGCCCTCATTTCAGCCATAAAGGCCTGCATCATATCCTGATTAGTCTTCATCAGGTTTTCAGTCATATTTCTATTTGCAGCCGTCTCCGCATGCAGAGCATTCAGGACTGCAGTGACCGGATCCGGTGGCAAAGGACCTGCACCACGTGCCCCACGGCGACCACGCACCCTACTCGTGATATCTGTACATGTAACACAAAGGAATGAGTTGATCAGACCCACACTGAGGAATCACATATACATTAATCATAAATAGTTCACAGATAGCTATGGAACACAAGATACAAACATACACAATCAGAGTTGCCTCACAAAACTGCTCTGATACCATAAAATGTAACAGCCCGTTACGTACCGGTATTGTTAACATTGATTATGATATTAAGCGCAGTTACAATCATAGTAATTGAGTTAATTAAATTACGGGCAACTTTTTTCTTTTAACACATTCCTTTTAGTAATCAATAACCTTTTCCGTAATCAATTAAAACTACACTATAATCGTAAATGCAATTCGCGGAATCATTCAGTTTACTAACATCACTAATATCTCTTTTTACTCAACTCATTTAAACTCATCAAATTACTTTCACATCTTACCATGTTCTAGTTCTTTACATTAGCTACGCGTGGTTTCAAACCGCGCACCATTTGGAGTTCTACACACTAAGTTAAGCCCCTTTCTTTTTGTCTAGAAAAACCTGAATTTTCGAAATTTACACTGTGGTAATCGATTACCAGGGGGTGGTAATCGATTACCACCAGTTAAAAATGAGGCAGTAGCCAATTTTTCATCCCCTGTTCTCTGGTAATCGATTACCAGACTTGGGTAATCGATTACTCCACTTAGTAATCGATTACCAAGCCTCTGGTAATCGATTACCAGGCAGACAGTAGCATTTATTTCGTCCCCTGTTGCATGGTAATCGATTACCATGCTTGGGTAATCGATTACTGTAACGCCCTCCCTATGCATCCGTGTCTTATCACAGAATGGTCTTAACAATCTAACTACACTAGCTAATATATATTCAAACAATTAAACTATAGCACATTTAGACAGTCAATCAGCAGATAAACACAATCAACAATCAATTCAAGCAAACACAAGCAAATCCATGGATCAAACTGCTCTGATACCAATTAGTGTAACGCCCTCCCTTGTATGCATCCAAGAGAGTCGTTTGCTAAGCGGAATTAGAGTCTTTAACGTCACGTAATCTAACAGAGATTCTTATTCTAAGTACAAATCCGTAAGACGTTTCAAAATTCTTATAACTTCTGTTTGGACGATAAAAAAAATATTTCAAGTGATTTAGAAAGAGCACGTTGGGGGCTTCGCGTGCATATAAAATAATAGTAAATCGGAGTTCGTTTGCTCCTAAAAACACCACCCGTAAGGTGTACTGTAAAAATTTCAGCACTTAAGTCTTTCAAAAATTCCTTTCACAAACGTTTTCCAAAACAGCCGCTGTTCATAAAAGTTCAAGGTAAAATAGAGATGATAAAGTCTACAGTCATCCAAGAGTACCAAAATATTAATCATTACAGTCATCCAATCAATCAAACAGCAACAGTACAAGTCCATTCATCAGCAAGCAACAGCAAACATCACGCCTTCAAATGCTTTTTCGTCCTCCTGCCATTTAGGAAAATAGCAGCCCCAAAGGGGTGAGAATAATCCCAGTAGTGTGGCAACAAAACCAATAATATAACATTATTAACTAGGCACAAAATCATAAACAGTCACTTCAACATATCCTTGTTCCTTTTCCTTTTTCCTTTTCATCATATTCATATATATTGCGTATATAACGCCTTTCCTTTGCGCTTTTAGCACCGTCGTGCGCGCACTTCACAGTGGATATCAAATACTCATGGCACCTGAGCTCTCAATGGATTCCAACTGTGGGCCTATGCGGACTGATGCCAAGTGTCCCATACCCTGGTACCTTAGGGATGCCTATATGATGCTTGCTCAAACACATGGTCCTGTACATAACTATTCTAAAAACAAGGCCTATATGATCTTGGTACATGCATGCCATGCTATGCTTTCACACACAAAACGTACAAAAATGCGGTATGATGTAAGGTGCATGCTTATATACTTTTCATATAGCTATCACGGCACATATACTTGTCATATACGTTATGCTGCCACATAACCACTTTACCTCATAATCATATGGCCATCACGGCACATTTCTATAGCCATCACGGCACATTTTTGGCAGTTTTCTTTCATCATAAGGAACATAATTATTTTACGGAGTATGGAGCATCATGTCACAACTTTATACCAGTAGTCAATAGTCACATTAGGTAATATCGCCTGACACTTACCTTGCGTGCCTTAAACAATACCAAACAGCAGCGAAGTATCTCACTTCTTAAGCGCACCTAAATCAATTACAACCAATCATTTATAGCGGCGATTTACAGCAGAAACAGTGAGCATACAGCAGCGTTTTACAGTAGAAAACAGTGAGCATACAGCAGCGTTTTACAGCAGAAAACAGTGACGTTTGTTCTTAAAACAGTGAGCAGAAAACAGTGAGTTGTTCTTTAAAACAGTGAGCAGAAAACAGTGACGTTTTCCTTAAAAACAGTGGGCAGAAACAGTGACATTTTCCTTAAAAACAGTGGGCAGAAACAGTGACGTTTTCCTTAAAAACAGTGGGCAGAAACAGTGACGTTTTACAGCAGGAAAACAGTAACACCTTACAGCAGAAACAGTGACCATTTACAAACAGAAACAGTGGCATTTTGGACATCAAACAGTGGCAGAAACAGTGGCATTTGAACGTTAAAACAGTGACATAGGTAGTGGTATTTGCACATCAAAACAGTGGCATGAATGGTAGCATTTGAACATTAAAACAGTGACATTAGTGGTGATATTTGCACATCAAAACAGTGGCATGAATGGTAGCATTTGAACATTAAAACAGTGACATTAGTGGTGATATTTGCACATCAAAACAGTGGCATTAGTAGTGATTTTTGAGCATTAAAACAGTGACAAAACAGTGGCATAAAGAGTAGTGTTTGGACATCAAGATGGTGATCATTTTATGCAGAAACAGTGGCTCATTAAGTACTAAAACAGTGAGTATTTTTATGCAGAAACAGTGGCTCATTAAGTACTAAAACAGTGAGCATTTTATGCAGAAACAGTGGCATGTGAGGCACTAAAACAGTGAACATTTTATGCAGAAACAGTGGCATCAAAATGGTGATCTTGTCAAACCGAAACAGTGACATTTTTACCCTCAAAACAGTGGCATATTCATAGGGAAACAGTGGCATTAACTCAAGCATAACCATGAGACTTTCATTCCATTATATCATGCAATGTGCTATAAGGCTTAAAGAAGATCTCATGCAATAATGAAAGCACACAAGTATCATCAAGTAGCTCCATCCTTATTCCTTCATCATGCTCATTCTTGAATCCAAAACAAAATAGAATCAAAGAGACATCTCATGCACACACATGGTTTCACACAATGTAAAAGGTCTAAGTTCTAAGCTTACCTCTTGTAGCACACACTTCTTGGTCAAGGATCACACACAACACCCTTCTAGTTCTACCAACAACACGATCACCCTTCCTAGGAGAGGACTTGTGCGCTCTAATGGTGAGGAGGAACAATCTTGGACAGCTTCCAAGGGTGAGTAGCAAGGCTGGACAGTGAGGGAAAAGAGAAGAAAACTCACACTTCACTTGGTGTCTAAGGCCACGGTTTGAGAGGTGAGGGAAGAAGAGAGTTGGCTTAGTCTTTCTTTCTCCAAGTGCTCCTACAATGCTCGGCTAGAAGGTGGGGGAAAAGGAAAAGAAATTGGCTGAATGTGCAAAGTGAGGAAAGGCTCCTCTTGTGCGCACAATTAAAGGGGAGAGGGAGGAGAACTTGGAATGATGAAGCATCATGAAGATTTCTGATTTCTAGTGGGAGTGGGGCTGCAAACTTGGTCAAAACAAGCAAGGGGTTTGCTTCTTGTATACTCTATGCGCATGCAAGGAGTGGAAGGGGAGTTGTCATCATGAGCACATGCTAGGTGGTTCTCTTGGTCAACACTCAATGCAGATTTTGTGTCATAAAAATCTGATTTATGACCTCTCCATGTGCGCCTAAATGAGGAAGGATGCAGCCCAAAAGAAAGGCTAAGGAGTACAAGTGTCTTCCATGCAATGAAGTTGAAGTCAAATGGTGCACATGCAAGGTAGTGAGGTGGCGGTCATGCATGGGGAAAGTTGGAAGATTTTCTAATGCTTATCCATCCTCCTATGCGCATGAATGAGTGGGAAAAAGATTACTCTTGCCATGTGAAAGTTCCTTGGTACACAAACAACCTTGTAGGACAAGATTTTAAGGGAGGTAAGAATGGATACACATTGGGATGAACTAGATTGATCCAAGAGCCATTGGGCCATCGGCCAACACAAGGGAAACCCATCAACACAAGTCCAAAAGTGACAAGTCCACACACACTAGCCCACTTTCCAAGTCCAAAAAACACTAAAGCCTTATAACACACAATCAAATTACTCATATGATTTTAATAAAAGTTTCACATGCCTACATATGCACCCTCCTATGATTTTAATTTAAATACTTACCTTAGTCTCATCCAAGGATAAAGGTCAAACAATTCGCAAGCCATCAAACATACACATGCATCTATATAATATAACACTTATGTATTTTACTAATTATGTGGGATGTTACAATTACTATGCAGTAAAAATGACAGATTACAGCATTTTCAGTCCAAAAAGAGTTATGGAATCCATTCCTAACACCTTAATACTCCACACAACACTTACACATACCCTAATGTAGGCTCTAGGCCCTTCCATCATACATTTTCATACAAGAATACATCAATTACTTAATCCTTGAGTTTATGGCCATTTTATAACAATAATGAGCCATTTTACAACATAAGATGCCAAGGCCTCAACTACAAGAAATGTGGCAATGGACAAGTCCCATGCTCACTCAAAATACACAGTTATAAACAAGACTTAGAACATAATCATGAACACTACAAAAGCATGGAAATAACATCATGCAATATGTTCATGACCTAAGTCTCAAAATACTAAATGGCATGCTATGTGCACTCCAAAATCTCCTCCAAAATATCATGCAAGCTCACTGCACCACATGCAATCCACTGTCCACTAAGCGGGCTTCTTGCCCGAAGCTCCTCCCGGCTCATAATGCCCTGAAATGTGGTCCCCCAAACACGGGGTGAGATATACAAATATATCTCAGTAAACCAATGGAGCTAGAGGCTTTCTCCACTCCATAGCTCACTCAATGTGCAAATATAACATCATATAATATGCATGACATACAATATCACCAACAACTGGAGACAAACCGAGAACATCCACAATTGGATTTACGTTCAAGGACTCCATCATATAACTCCCGAGACATTCCTGGCGCCTCTCCCATGGTTGAGAAGACTCCATGGCAAAACCCAACCGGAACTCCTCATGAGCCCTATCCAGCGGAAGTCCCACGTTTGGATCATCCTGGTGTCTGAAACAGCCCGTTACGTACCGGTATTGTTAACATTGATTATGATATTAAGCGCAGTTACAATCACAGTAATTGGGTTAATTAGATTACGGGCAAACTTTTTTTTTATCATATTCCTTTTCATAACCATAACCTTTTCCGTAATCAATTAAAGCAACACTATAATTGTAAATGCAATACGCGGAAGCATACAGTTACTAACATCACTAATCTTTCTTTTTATTCAACTCCCTTAAACTCATCAACTTATTTTCATTTCTCACCATGTTCTAGCCCTTTACATAAGCTACGCGTGGTTTCAAACCCCGTACCATGTGGAGTTCTACCCATCAAGTTAAACCTCTTTCTTTTAGTCTAGAAAAACTTAAATTTTCCAAAATTTACACTGTGGTAATCGATTACCAGCGGGTGGTAATCGATTACCACCTGTCAAAAATGAGGCAGTAGCTAAAATTTCACCTCCTCTGTTCTGGTAATCGATTACCAACCTTGGGTAATCGATTACCTCACATGGTAATCGATTACCAAGCCTCAGTAATCGATTACCAGTGAAGACAGTAGCCAAATTTCGTCCCCTGTTGCATGGTAATCGATTATCATGCTTGGGTAATCGATTACTATGCAGCAAAAGTGACAGATTACAGCATTTTCAGCCCAAAAAGGGTTGTGTAATCCATCCCAAACACCTTAGCACTCCACACAACACTTAAACATACTCTAATGTAGGCACTAGGCCCTTCAAACATGCATTTTCATTCAATTATGCATTATTTACAAAGTCTTTAATATAATGGCCATTTACATCAAATATGGACAATTTTACAACATCTTTGCCAAGGCTTCAAATACAATGAATGTGGCAATGGACAAGTCCCATGCTCACTCAAATATACAATAGATTCTAAAGTCATACATATACATCAAATTTAAAAGACTTAACAAGTAGTCATGAGCATACAAGGCATGGCATTTTCAACATGCACAAGTTCATGATCTAAGTCTAAAGCATAAAACATATGCAAGATGTGTCCCAATCCAATGCTCATCACATGGTGCCTCCAATATGCACCTCATGCTCCACTCTTCCAGGCTCAACCTGACCTGAAATGATGCCCCACAACACGGGGTGAGATATATAAATATATCTCAGTAAACCAAGGGCCCTGGAGGTTTCTCCACCCCATGGCTCACTCAATGTGCAAATATAACATCATATAACATGCATGCAATACAATATCACCAACCAACTGGAGACAACCCGAGAACATCCACGCATGGATTCATGTTCAAGGACTCCATCATATAACTCCCGAGACAATCCTGGCGCCTCTCCCATGGTTGAGAAGACTCCATGGCAAAACCCAACCGGAACTCCTCATGAGCCCTATCCGGCGGATGTCCCCCGTTTGGATCATCCTGGTGTCGCTCCCATGAGTCGACCCCATGGCATATCCAACTGGCACTTCGCCATCGAAATGATCCAGCGGATGTCCAAACCCAACACACGTCAACTGGCCAGTGACCAAACAATTTTTCATACAATCCAAGCAATATGCACACAAGCACATAATCACACAATGCCATAAACACATAATCCAACCACAACCTTCCACTAGGTGTGGTGGAGCACACAAGGGCTAAACCCCAGTTCCAAAGGTTACCTCAACACCGAGCCCATGCTCCATACGTAAGCTCCAAGCTTACCCGCTTCCAAAGCGTCCAAAAGAGGCAACCTAGATAATCCACAACATGATTATCAAACCATTTCCAAATCAACATTTAATCTCAAGTAATTACTCATTTTACTTCAATCTCTTTTTAGCTCAAATTACCAAATACATCATGAATCACACATTCTTTCTTCTCATTCCACAATATCACACTACATCATCATCCAATTAAACCTCATTTTATATCATACAATCTCAACTACACCACTTTTACATCATTTTTCCTCTAAACCCCTCTATGGTTCGAATTCCTCAAAGGTTGATCCTACAAGGTTTTCAATTCCATTTTAACACACACACTAATCATATAATCACATTATCAACCTATACCAATGGTCCATCATTCAATTATTCAATTACACCACATAACAATTTTCA
Organism: Gastrolobium villosum; assembly: GCA_032173675.1. Classification (NCBI taxonomy): domain Eukaryota; kingdom Viridiplantae; phylum Streptophyta; class Magnoliopsida; order Fabales; family Fabaceae; genus Gastrolobium; species Gastrolobium villosum. The sequence goes on along the minus strand of JAVKPL010008550.1, from coordinate 6,764 downwards.
TGAAATTTCCACAAATTTTCCTAAGTTACAAACCTAACTTTTTCACCAAAAATTATCATAGCATTTCTAGCTTACAAGCATCATTCTAAGGCATTTTCATCTAATAGCATTTTTCCATTTGGGCTCTCTATCATCACACATCTAGAATTAAAGATTCAAAGCATAATTTCTAGATCTACAAAATCAACCACAAAAGTACCACAAATATCCTCACCATCTAGTGTATGAACACCACCAAGGCTCCATCACTCCAAAGGAGATCCAAAAACTCCAAGAACACAACATGGTTCGGATCTGCCATGCCCGAAAACGCAGCAAGGGGGCGGTTTAATGGCTTAAGAGTACCACCAATGGCTTTAGAAGGTTGTTTACAATAGATTTCAACACCAAAATCAAAGGATTTGGTGGAGAAATGAAGAAATGGTGAGAGAAGAGAGAAATGGTGGGTTTGGTTCTTTGAAATGGAGAAGTCACGGGGAGGGAGAAAGAAAAGAAGAAAAGGGCGTGGGGAAAAAGTGTTGGGGCCAAGTGGGTTTTGGTCCCACGGGTCCCACACGCGATCTAACTTTAATCCCGATAAAAATTCTGATCATATATTCTTAATCTACATATTTTTCCAGTCCATGACATATTTTTCTTTCCTCAAAATACTCATAAAAATTTAACACTTATCGGTACACTCACACCACAGTATTTAACACTTAAAAATCACTATTCATCAATTTTTCCCAAATTTGCCTATTCACTCAATTTTCCGCCCTGATTCCATTTCCAGCATTATTTTTGTCATATTAAATCTCTAACTCCATTTTTCATGCCTCGGTTTACGTTTTTGGCAAATTACCATTTTGCCCTTTTTGCCCATTTTGGCCATAATTCTCGGATTTTCACTAATCCATCAATTCTAACTCATATTTTATCAATTAAGTTCACATTTAATTTTACGAGGTGTTATATTCACCCCACCTTTTAGGAATTTTGTCCGCAAAATCAACTATACACATATGCTAACTTAGGATACAGCCGGAGAACCTCAGTCTCCCGTCCCCAAGTAGCCTCATCAAGTGTGCGGACATCAAAATAAATTTTTACATTTCCATCTCTTTGGCTTTTCAGCCATATTTCACAATGGCATTGCCTTTCAAAGGCCCAATGGGAGACTTCAAGTCCTTCCCAATCTCAATCTCAACCGGTGACACCACATGTGAACAACCGGAGCGCACCACACAGTTGTGCACTTTCTCTGCTTTACCAAGCCCATTACCTATCACAAGTCGGACTATCTAGCACATATGGCCCATAATTTCTCTTGGCAGGTTTTCCTACCTAATTAACATATCAATAACTATGCCTATAGGATCATACCACATTCTGTTCAATCTGTGCCACACAGGCAACTATTACTTTCTGACACACTACAGCCACAATTTTCCTTCTCTGGTTTTTGTTCCTACAGAGTATGTACTCTTGTCATAAATTTTTCCACATTTCTATTCCACATTAAACACTATTATGAAATCTCACAGCCCCTCAGTGCAATTCACCGAGTAATCATCTAGTTCACGCTCACTTATACTTTTATTTCCTGAGGGAAAATCCCCATTTTTGGCATTTAGCCACAACTAGCATATACACAGTTTTCTTTTGTCATATCTTTAACCTACAACGTGCAATTTTCACCACAACACTTTATCTTTAACAAGCACCATCTCTGTGCTAAACTGTCAATCTAATCTTACAAGTCCACCACTTCCACCAAAACACAATGACAATTCACTTCCTTAAGTCATTTAATTGGTACCCAAAGGACCACACATTACAATTCATACCTTACATCGGTCATTTCAAAGCTTTCAACCACGAGTTCACTCATAATTTTTCATATCCTAGATCATACTTACAATTTCAACTAATCATCTCAACACTTGACACATAGTCCATCATTGATTTCTCACATTAAGGCAACATGCCTAAGATTTCAACTAACAACTTTCTTTAATTACCGTTCCATACTCATGTTATCAATTTCACATGTATTTCATTCTGTAAGCCTCACCTTCATCATCATTCCATTCAATTAGTATGTATCATTCCAAGGTCACATATCATCTTTCTCTCACACCTGTCCCATCATATAGGGATTTTCAAAGCCTGTTTATCATGCCACAAGGACTAAATCCACCACTATCATTACTTTCATAATTTCATATCTGCTATTACACAAGTTTCTCGTACTATTCAAAGTACTATTAGCACACTCAATCATATATCTTGGTACCTAACCAAGAACCATATCAACATTGTGTATTTTCAAAACCTCTCTCACTATAATCTGCCTCAATACAACTCCATCAGTAACTCGACCACCAGGGTAAAGATATCAACCTATTATTTCACCAAATACCATTCTATTTAACAACTAGTACCACACCTTAACATTGATTACATCCCAATTAATCGCTTATTAAAATCATTGGCCACTTTGGCCACCAACTTAGCTTAACCTCTCGCCATCACAAGCCTTCCCAAAATACTTGACTCAATCCATCAGTACTAATCAACTTTCCATTCCCTTCACATAGGGTGACAATCCAATATTTCATTTCACAATTTCCATAAAACCACAATTCATACTACCACACTTGGTATACACTCATGCACACCTCCGAGTGCTCAATTTCATAATTCAAACCACCATCTCATGGCACCTCACACATTCCATCATATTAGGCATATTACTGTTCACTTACAGTTATCCAAAATTCACCTCTTGCGTTCCTCACAAGATACAATCCTCTAATGCAATGGGTAAGAACATCCTTAGGTTTAACCCCTCGAGCTCTTGCTGTCCTAAGGGCCCCAGGTGCAATGCCCCACCAATCAGAGAATCTGTCCTTATAATTCACGCAAGAAGAGGTAGCATGCCAACGGCTGTACTAACAGTCCCACTAACATAAGGTTCTACCTCACACTAAATTACCTATACAAGATAATAATAATCTCCGGGAACATAATCCATACGGAGATAGCCATATACTCTGGGCATATAAGCCACACAAGGATAAACACATTCACATCACATTCATATATAACAGCAAAAGAGTTCTATATAGGTACATAATGGTATACTAATTATATCTTACTTTTGCACTATGCACTATAACTTTCCACTATGGTTCTTTTCTCAACAGTCTACTCATTTCACTTGACTAGTCATTAGTCTTAGTCCATAACACAATCATCACCACAAGATTCCAACATATTTCTCATACTTTGGCACAAAATTTTCAATTCTTAATAGTGCCCATGCTTGGTACAGTTCTAATCCATTGTCCATCACGACTCATAGCAACCATGCTCAACACTGTAGAAGATCTACTTCATTAAACTGATATCACTTTTCTCTCAATATTTCACGATGACACCAAGAGTGCCCTTCCATACTAGTCCATGCATTCAACGCATCAGGACCACCAGATACATTTCAACTTCGAGCAGCGCTCGCCTGGGACTTCCAAGAGCAACACCTCTTAGGATTCAATCCACAAAGGAAACCCAGGGCAATCTTAATTGCCACATTATTACCAACATGTGTGCCATGGTATAACTTGCACACCGGGACTCCATCATGAATCCCCTACCACATTGAGCATCCAATGACACTCCAAAGAGACAATCTCTCCACATTTCCCATCATAGGGAATTTCCAATGCATAATTTTTTCTTTTACCAAAGAGTTTACCAACTCATTACAGCACAGATATACATTTAGGCACCCCAGCCTTCACAAAACATACACATATACACACATATATATATATACTGGCGCTTAGCCATCACAGAATTATTATCCACCTAAAGTTAGGCCACATCATTAACCTTCTAATGCTACTCAACATTATGGAAGCATACTAGTACCATTACTACACCACACTCAGTTATATTTTCTCACCTCACATTTGTCAAGTCCAACCATCCTTAACTTATGGATTCTCATACTTTCAATCAAATTCATCCAATGCCTTACATGGCAATTTCCTCAACTTCTTATATTTTACTTTTTATTCATATGATATCCTCACTTATATTCAGCCAATCACTAAATCATCATGGACTAAAGTCCCAATTTAAACATTGAATCATCCAACACATCATTTCCATAGTTCATTTAAGTTACTCACAATCCTCAATCCAAATTTTGAAATTTTCAATTTATTTCTACCTCCAAGCATCTTAAGTCATCCAAGTGTATGCCCTCATCAAGGGTCTTATAACCTCATTATTGTACCCTAAGGTATCCAATACTCTATATAAACACTCATATTCAAATTTTCACGAATCCATTGGGGTTCCAATTCCCTACCATATCAAAGATATACCACTAATTTCACATATCCTCAATTTTTTATTTTTTTTTAACTCCCCAAACATTTAGGGAAGACTTACCAACATCATCATAATATCAACTCAATTCAATCATACTTACTCACCATAAAACCACACATTCAACTATAGTAGCATTCTATCCAAAATGGTTAAAAATCTTATATCAATTCATTCTCACAAGTCCTCAATGACATCAAATTTACTTACTAACATATCCATCCGTGGAGCAGTCATCACTGCACCCACCACCTCAGCCTAAGGACTGGCATTGGTGCTCCAGGGTTGTCACGAAGGCATCTTATACTGACCACACATTGAACACGAAGAAATGGGTTGATCAGGCCCAAACTAAGGAATCACATGTGTAGCAGTCAATAAGAGTCTACGTACAACTATACAGCACTCACCTCAATTACACAATCATCAGAGTTCCCTAATGAAACTGCTCTGATACCATAAAATGAAACAGCCTGTTACGTACCGGTATTGTTAACATTGATTATGATATTAAGCGCAGTTACAATCACAGTAATTGGGTTAATTAGATTACGGGCAAACTTTTTTTTTATCATATTCCTTTTCATAACCATAACCTTTTCCGTAATCAATTAAAGCAACACTATAATTGTAAATGCAATACGCGGAAGCATACAGTTACTAACATCACTAATCTTTCTTTTTATTCAACTCCCTTAAACTCATCAACTTATTTTCATTTCTCACCATGTTCTAGCCCTTTACATAAGCTACGCGTGGTTTCAAACCCCGTACCATGTGGAGTTCTACCCATCAAGTTAAACCCCTTTCTTTTAGTCTAGAAAAACTTAAATTTTCCAAAATTTACACTGTGGTAATCGATTACCACCTGTCAAAAATGCGGCAGTAGCTAAAATTTCACCTCCTCTGTTCTGGTAATCGATTACCAACCTTGGGTAATCGATTACCTCACATGGTAATCGATTACCAAGCCTCAGTAATCGATTACCAGTGAAGACAGTAGCCAAATTTCGTCCCCTGTTGCATGGTAATCGATTACCATGCTTGGGTAATCGATTACTATGCAGCAAAAGTGACAGATTACAGCATTTTCAGCCCAAAAAGGGTTGTGTAATCCATCCCAAACACCTTAGTACTCCACACAACACTTAAACATACTCTAATGTAGGCACTAGGCCCTTCAAACATGCATTTTCATTCAATTATGCATCATTTACAAAGTCTTTAATATAATGGCCATTTACATCAAATATGGACAATTTTACAACATCTTTGCCAAGGCTTCAAATACAATGAATGTGGCAATGGACAAGTCCCATGCTCACTCAAATATACAATAGATTCTAAAGTCATACATATACATCAAATTTAAAAGACTTAACAAGTAGTCATGAGCATACAAGGCATGGCATTTTCAACATGCACAAGTTCATGATCTAAGTCTAAAGCATAAAACATATGCAAGATGTGTCCCAATCCAATGCTCATCACATGGTGCCTCCAATATGCACCTCATGCTCCACTCTTCCAGGCTCAACCTGACCTGAAATGATGCCCCACAACACGGGGTGAGATATATAAATATATCTCAGTAAACCAAGGGCCCTGGAGGTTTCTCCACCCCATGGCTCACTCAATGTGCAAATATAACATCATATAACATGCATGCAATACAATATCACCAACCAACTGGAGACAACCCGAGAACATCCACGCATGGATTCATGTTCAAGGACTCCATCATATAACTCCCGAGACAATCCTGGCGCCTCTCCCATGGTTGAGAAGACTCCATGGCAAAACCCAACCGGAACTCCTCATGAGCCCTATCGGGCGGATGTCCCCCGTTTGGATCATCCTGGTGTCGCTCCCATGAGTCGACCCCATGGCATATCCAACTGGCACTTCGCCATCGAAATGATCCAGCGGATGTCCAAACCAACACACGTCAACTGGCCAGTGACCAAACAATTTTTCATACAATCCAAGCAATATGCACACAAGCACATAATCACACAATGCCATAAACACATAATCCAACCACAACCGTCCACTAGGTGTGGTGGAGCACACAAGGGCTAAACCCCAGTTCCAAAGGTTACCTCAACACCGAGCCCATGCTCCATACGTAAGCTCCAAGCTTACCCGCTTCCAAAGCGTCCAAAAGAGGCAACCTAGATAATCCACAACATGATTATCAAACCATTTCCAAATCAATCATTTAATCTCAAGTAATTACTCATTTTACTTCAATCTCTTTTTAGCTCAAATTACCAAATACATCATGAATCACACATTCTTTCTTCTCATTCCACAATATCACACTACATCATCATCCAATTAAACCTCATTTTATATCATACAATCTCAACTACACCACT
>JAVKPL010008549.1:0-33597 GCA_032173675.1 Gastrolobium villosum | reverse complement strand
TAAATGGGCTTTATACTGCACCCCCCGTATGGATAATGTCTTAGCTCATTTTTATTAAAATAAGAAAAATTATAATTGATTGAAGCCTACAATGATTATAAAATTCTAACATTCTCTCACTTGGGCAAAATCAATTGTAAAATTTTAATTAAAATAAAAAGAAAAAAGGAAAATAAGTTATTTGAAAATGACTCTCGGGCTAAGGACTAATTTTTATAAGGGTTTTACTTTTCTTATGTTGTAATGGAGAAGTTATCTTATGTTGTCAGATAAATTAAGTGGGGCCCATCAATTTTTAAAAAATGAAAAAAGAAAGAAAAGTGAGGCACGTTTTTTTATATGAGTGTAACATGAGAGATGAAATTTATGTAACATAAGAGTATAATTTTCCTTTTTATAATGTGGCCATATTTTTGATAAAACACATGATTCAAGGTGTGATATATGAATATGACTCTATCCCACTAAAATTAAATAACATTGAATCAGGCGATGATTATACCTTACCGATATAAGACCTTCCATGGTCACAAATGTTACTGGACTTCATCGACTAGTCATTATTGTGGAGTGTAGCAAGAAAATAGCATGTTAATGTGATCCAACAACAGCCAAACTGCTATTTTCCCTGTCAGTCCTCAAATTTCTCTCAAATGCCTTAAAGTCAGAGAAATTTCATGGTTTATCAAAAAATCATCATATAATCAAATATGGTGTCGACTACGGGCCTGTAGTCCTAACAACACCATTATGTCTCAAACTCTCGTATAGTGTCAACCACAGACATGATGGTTCCAATGACGCAGAGTTCCAAAATCATGCCGCAAACTCCAATATAGTGTCAACCATGGGCATAGAGGTCCCAATGACACTAGATTCCAAAATATCTCACAATTGATAAATATAAATACATGTACTCAATATATACAATAATAAAACTCAAAGCATTATCAATTGCTCTAAAATAATTTATCTGTCAACCAAACCTCAATTATATCTAAAATAAATGGTTCAACATCGTGAAACAATAAATGATTCAGACTCCCACTAACCAACTAATCAAGGGAAATCACTATATCCATGTTCTTCACATGCATTTTAAATATCATGGGCCTCAGTCGTTCGATTAAAGGGTCAACCAATGTATTAATAATTAAGTCATCCACAAAATATATAATTAAATAGAACTCATAGCCAATGATTAAGAGTTTAACGTTATTTTTCCATCACCAAAATAAAAATAAAATTCAAGGTGATCCAAACAAGATAAAAATCAAAAAATCTTTATAAGAGGCCTCATAGATAGTTTATTATTCTTCCACTGACTCCATAATAACTTCAATATCTCTCAAAATCAATTATCTCTCTCCTGCTAAAGAAAATATCAAGTATACTCTCCATATTAATTATAGGCTAACTTTAACGTAATACCTTATCATTCATATCATAAGTATATTTATTACAATTATTTTAATTATGGACAATTAAACAATTTCAACAAAGTAATTAATATACTATAAAATCCCCCTTTGAGCATAGTATACAATACACAATTATTTCGTATTATTTTAAATTTTATCTCCATATAAGTTTCAAAATTTGTTTCATACAACAACTCCTTTGTGCAAGTAATTGCATATAATATTTTTATTATTAAAGAACTCTCACAATTTTTAAATAACATTTGAAATAGTCATTCTGAAATAATATGAATAACTCTATAACATCATTTCCAAAATTTATAATGCATTCTCTAACCTACAAATTATACCACAAATTCTGATGCCTAACATGAATAATTATACACCTTGGCTTAATAATGAAACTTAATTGAGATAATGGCAAAAAAATTAAAATATTACTATTTTAATAAATAATTACGAATACATAGCAGTTTCGAAACTATTTACAAATCTATAGCAGTCAGTGGCAAAAAAAAAAATTAACTTATGAACCGTAAAACTTTGAAAAGACATAACTTTTGACTCGGGTATCCGAATGAGGTAATTTTTTTTTTGATTCCATATAATTTTTCGAGATCTACGCAATGACATCTCATTTGATATATTTTATCTCTCACAAACACAATTCAAATTTGCAATAATTGTATTATATAGTGTATTACAACAAAATTTAAAAAATTATTATTAATAAGAAAAATAAAATAAAGATTAAATTTGTGATTTAAACTCAAAAGTTAATTTGAAAAATCTGTATTAATAAAGAAAATAATTAAATAAATAGTCTAAACACTTGGTAGAATATTATATAAATTTGTATATATTTTAATAATTAATAAATAAACTTGTAAACTATTTTTTTTCAAGTACTAACATTATAATCACCATTATAATCACCATAATCTATAATAATATGGTGAATTAAGGACAGTAAGTACTAACATTATAATCACCATAATCTATAATAATATATTTTTATTGATTACATTTTATTTTATTTTTGAATAAAATAAAAAGAGGAACATAAATATTATATATGTCAAAAACTAAAATAAGTATTTCAAGAACATTAAACAAGAAATTATCTAAACACACTTACCAATTGATTCAAAGAAAGAATTAATAGAAAAGTATAATCTTAAGGCAAAACGAGAACGCATCACAATAAATTATAAGGAAATATACACCTTTAATTAAATAAAGATATTATAACGAGGCCAACATAATACTACATTCTTCTTTGGGTATAATGCACAAACCAAGGTTAAACCAAGGCCAGAATCTCTAATGAATTAATCAATGAGCACAATACTGAGTTTGAAAATATATTCCCTTTGAGCAGATAGATTCCTAAATCAATGAGTCTCCAATAACTTCATTTATAACTTAAAGATATGACATACATGCTCTAAACTTACCTTAAAACCCAAGTTTTAAGTGCTTGTTTACTTTTTAGATTTAAAACAAATAAGTTGTTAACTTGATTTTTGGTTTTGTTATAACAGATATTTAAAAGCATAGGGAAGGAGAAGAAAGATTGTCGAAGCACGAGGCATTAAGATTTATTTGGATGGAACCATAATCATTACTACCACGAACTCACACACAATAATCCAAGACCTGGAACTCCAACATTTCAAATTCTCATGACGAACATAAATAAATAAATAAAAGAGCATATTCATCTAATCAATTGTAAAGAATTAATTCAACTCAAGATCTTAAAGTATTGGATTAGTGATGGTTTATATTATTTTCTAACACACTTCATGAGCCTTTTTAAACTTAAAGTGTGGATATTGCACCAATTTTTTTGCCTTATACTTATTATTTTATTTTATTTTTTTGGTATAAGCCTTATACTTATTTAATTCCACTAAAAAGTGGGGGAGATGAGAATTGCAATCGTTGATATCATGTAAAGAATCTATTCAATCCAAAATTTTAAAATATTGGATGAGATCATTTTTAAGATTTTTTTTTTTGTTGGTGAAATTTTTTAAGATGTTTATATTATTTTCTAACATCACTACACTCAGAGCCACAGGGAAAGGTAATGTGTTTTCAAGGAGGACGATACGATGTTTTATTTAAAGGGCCCGTAAGCCGTGAACATTGAAAGGCCTATTTGAGAGAAGAGCTGTTTCTTTTGTTCGCAGATGTTAAAAAATGGAAGAGCTTGATTTTTAACAAAGTCCAATCTCACAAACGATGGATCATTTTCAGTGAACTCAAGGCCTGTGGGCCTTACAGAATAGCCCGGACTAAAAATCAAAAAGAAAAGATACGCAAGATATTTTGATGACTTGTTTAAGACGGACTTAATTTTTTTTTTTTTTCCGAAAATCTATCATTTTCATCCATCAACGGTTATAATTTATTGGGTCAAAATTATTAATTAATTAATAATAAATTTGGCTCATTAAATGTCTCCCAATAAATTATAACCGTTGATAGATGAAAATCAACGGTTATGATTTAGAATGATATAAACTTATATCGTTTAAAAGGATAGATGTTTTCTCATTAATAAAAAATTGCACTTCTCTCTTCGTGATAATATTTTTTCAGTTAACTATTTATTGAAAAGAAAAGAAGGCGAGATATATGGGGTTATTTTTAAAAAATAACTAACATTTTATTTTAAAAAAATAACTAATGAAGCAATGGAATTTAGTTAAATATTAGACTATTATAAAATAAGCTCATTTTTAAAGTGTATTCATTTTTGTTATAATAGTCTCATCTAAAATTTGAAGCTGGTAACCGGTTAATGTGATATTGCTAGGTCTATTTGAGTGATGGGTATTCAATGAATTTATATTATATCTTTATAATTATTTTTAACTTTTAATAAGTTAAGATTATAATATATTTTAAAATCAAATTAGAAATAAATAGAGCTTTTTCGTAAAAGTTCGTAGTTCCAGTTTTTAATTAATTAATATTAGTATTCAAAGGCTTCGTGCATGCATACTAACTTTTTTGCGTACATTTTATGCAATAATCATTATTCTACGACGATACAGTATTAGGCCGTCTTGCGCATTCGATTGTCTTTTTGACTCCATCTTTGAGTCTCGTTAAAGCAAAATTTTCGCAAATTTTTACTTGCCTTTCGGCTTTCGCATTTTGTGTTGGCACCGAAGGAAAAAGTGAGAAGAAAGAGATAAAAAGGGTTTGTAACCAAACCTTTTGAATTGAAATCAATAATAAGTAGAGTGTGAGACAGGGTTGAGCCAATAGGATTGATGATGAGTGAGTAGCTAGCTTGCATGCACACTTGAATTCAACTTTGTTGCACTTTATATAACTTTTTATAAAGGGTTTTATTATTATCATGTTACATAACTCAATAAAATCTTCCTACAAACATAATTAAAAGGTAGGGTCCAAATGTTTTTTTTTTTTTCTCTTTTATCATTTCACTTTCTCTCTCTTTTTTATTATGAGGGTATGAAAATTTTCTTATATCCTATAACATTATACTCATAAAACCCTTTTATAAAAGTTATAAAACCAGCGATTGATTAGGCTTTTCAATTATCGCATTCACATATATAATAATCATGCTAATTATTAGCTAGGGGCACAATGCATTTGCATGCCTGCCCTCCTGCGCAAACCCCTAACTACCCACATCTGCATTTGCAATTAACGATTACAATCGAGACAGTAATGTTCATTATTAAAGCGACAATTATGAGCAGCATGTTTAGTTGAGTAAATAAATAACAGATTCCAAAACTAATTTTTATGTAAAAATGAAAATAAGATATATTTTAACTTATATCAATTTCACACAATGACACCCTACTTGTAATAACCATGATTTTTCTTATTTAATATTACTTTATGTGTATGCAAAATATATGCTGAGTAGTGTGTATTTAATTTTTCTTAGTATTTAGAAAGAGGAAGGATATTCTAACTACCAAAATTTTCTATTACTAATCTACTACCTAATTAATCACCATTGAATTAAAGAGAGAGAATGCTAAAAAGTTTTTGAAAAAAAGAGAAAAGGTTGATCCAATGGTGATTAGATAGGTAGTGAGATGGTAGTAGAAGATTTTGGTAGTAAAAATATCCCTCCTCATTTAGAAATAGGAAAGGGCTAAAACACATTTGTCCCAATCCCAACTATGTTCCCTCTTTTAATGAGAAAGGCTTTTTTTTTTTTTTTTTAGATATTTCAATCGTTTCATAACTTCACGATTAGTTTGATTCGGGACGGATCTCAAGATTAAGATTTTAAAGCCCTCCCAAAGTCGATATTTGGAAAGATCGAACACATGTTATCACTTACTCAGTTCCCTGACACCAACAGAACTACCATATGAACAAAACATTTTAGTCCATGTAAAAGGAGTATTAATCAACTAGATAAGAAAATCAGAAATTTTAAAGTCATCCTAATTTCATATAATTAGTCAAGCAACTTAAGGATGGTGAAAATAGGATATCATGCTTGAATATGCAAAGCTGTTTGCAATTATAGTTATAGTTGAACTTGTTTACCCAAAAAAAAAAAAATTATAGTTGAACTTCGAATTTAAATATGTTATGTGTGTCGTTTACGTATGTTAGTTGTTAAACGCTCGAGCTATCTATCAAATTATAGCAGATGGAGGTGAGAGTATGTGTTCGATTCTCTCCAGTATCATCTTTGGACGAGGTTTGAAGTTTTAATCCTGGACCGACTCCGAATAAGATTGTCTCCATAAAAAAATACCTATAATTTATATCCTTTACCTCTCACAAAGAGGTGGGACCCACACTTTTATTTATTTTTTTGTCAATTCTCTTTCCTCTTTTATCTATCTCTTTCTCTATCTTAAAATGACATAACTTTGCATATTTTAAAATGACACATATTTTTTCCCATAAATGTAAAACTACCATTGTCGATTGCCGGGTGTTACATTACCATACTGCCCGACAACCCTTCCTTTCAAGTAAAATCCATGGTGACCAATTAAGAAAAGGAAGACATGATCAGGGATAAGTGACGGCAATGGCAAAATGAAGAATGGGCAAAGGTGACTTTTTCTTTTCTTTTCACTGGGAAAGTCCTTTATAAATGGCATTGAATCTATGGGCCAGCAGTTTCACCGAAAGAGACCCAACAGATAAAGAGAGATGGAGAACAGTGCAGTACTACTGCCTCAGCCACTGAGGTTTATTATTGATTGGGTTGTTCCTGTCGTGCAAAATTGGAAGTAGAAAAAGAGAATATAATAACTTAATAATGAATTATGAGAATGTTATTATAATTATTATGAATAGATTATCGGTTTCAATTTTCTTATATAATAGGAGATAAATATCTCATATTATAGATATATTTCGTATGAGGTTTATACTTATTTAAAAAAAAAATATTATACAAAAATTAAAAAATCATTGATAAAAGAGAACAACTTTTACTACATAAAAAAGAAAGGTTTAATGAGTATAATGTTACATGATAGAAGAATATTTTTCTACCCTCACAATAAAAAAAGAGAGAAAATGGAATGATGAAAAAAAAAAATATGTGAACCCCACCTTTTAATTGTGTGTAGGAAAATTTTCTTGTATCATGTAACATCATACTAATAAAACCAAAAAAAAAAATGTTTTCCTAGTTGTTGGGGTGTGTGTAAGAATTAAGGGAGATTGGAAGACAAAATGAAGATAGCTCTCATCAAAAGGTTCAGAAGGCATTGTCCCCTGAAATCCCTACACTGTACACTGCTTCAATGTTCCCCCTCAGACCACGCCCCCTTCTCCTTAGGTTCTATCACACTCACTTTTTGTTTGGACTCTGTGCACTCTTAAAAAAAAAGAGAAAAAGTGGACCCCATCACTCGCCAATTCAACATTCCCACATCACGCTAAGTCTGTTTACATTCTTCTGTCCCTGACCATGATGAACATCTATATCCTATTCAAACTGTTCTTATATTCTCCTGTTATCTATGCAACATTACAACCTGTTCTATATTAATGCCATTACCTTTTAGCTTAATTAGCCCCTATTTTATCTGATGAATTAAAAGTGCGTTGCAATATCTGTTCCAATCTCAATCATTTACTTTTTAGTTAAAAGCATATACAATAGTCAAGACCTACACATTCCTAATTATGTATTCCTTTTTTTCTTTTATTAACTATTTTCTAATGTAAAATCATAATTTTTTCCCCTCTATTGCCTTCACGGTTTTTCTAAGGGATTAAGGTATGGTATTGTTCTTCAAGTTGAACTCTGGGGTGCTTATATGAGTTTTCAGTTAACTTACAGTGGTTATAAAAATAATTATAGTGAATTAAAATTATGAAGAAGGGCATCATTTGTTGCTTTTAGTTCAAAAAATTAAGGAGCTTCTTAGTTGGTCTTGGTTGGTCCAAGTTCAACATGTTCTGAGGGAAGGTAACCAAGTTGCTGATTGGCTTGCGAAAAATCATAGCATGCTTAAAGGGGAACTGCAGACGTTTAAAAAATTCGTATCGTGTTCGGGGATAGCCTATCCCAGGTCTATGTAGCACCGATACCGAAAATTTGTGTCACGATACGACACGTGTTGACACGTTAATTCTAAAAAATGTTAGATTTCGACACGTTAGGACACGTTTTTATTTTATTTTTTTTATATAGTGTATATTATATTTAATATTCAATAATTTAACAAAAAATTTTTTTATTCATCAATTTTGATCATAAGATATCTCATATATTATATTAAACTCAATAAAATGGTAATTTGTCAATAGTAACTAAAAACTCAATGTAACGCAACCTTTGAACTTTTTTTGAATTTCTATAACGCGTATTGGAGTTCGGGGAGTGTCGTGTAGTGTCGGAAAGTCTCGGACACGACACGTCAAAAATATTGAAGTGTCGGTGCTTCATAGTCCCAGGTTTGCCTAGTTTATTTTTTATTTTGTCTTTTATTTTCTGATGTATCTCAAAAAAAAATTTATAGTGAAAAAAATGAAAAAAGAATTGTTAGCTTACAATTCACATAAATTTTAATAGCCGATTGTAAATTTAATGAATGAAGAAACCCTGCTGCAATTGGAATCAAAATTTCCGTGGTGATTTGTTGACTAATCTTTTAAAATGCTAATACCCAAAAGAATTAGGGCTTTATAATTCTCATGTTAAGAGAATTTTATGAGAAGAGAATTTTATGAGAAGAGAATTTTATGTCATAGAGATAAAAAGAAGGTGAGATCCATATATTAGAAAAAAATCTTATGTAAAATTCATATCAGCACGGAAATTGAAGGATGTATAGGAAAATTATAATTCAAATGTAACATGAGAATTATAAAACGAAAAAAATTATATCGGATAAGTTGGTAATTAATTTGTAAGGAAAGGGAACGATATGATGAATACCCTTGACTCGAGTCCTTGACTATGAAGATTTCAGTTTTTTTTTTTTTTGGGACACCTGATTATGAAGTCTGATTCATCTTTTTGTTGCTCTAACAAATTATTAGTCATGATTAGGACGCATGACATCTTCCCAATCATAATGAACCTGAAACCTGGAAATATAAACGGTTAGAGAATAGGATAAATTATTAAACGTAAAAAATTAATTTAACCAAAAGTTTAAGTTATTAGATGATGTTAAATTAATGATTTTATATTTTTTTAACGCGCTCTCTCATACGAAAGCTCATTGAAGTTAAAAGGTGGATAATACACAGGCATAATTATTTGTGTTAAGAAAACTTCACAATATTTAATTATTTATTAATTAAATGGGGGAGAGTGAGAATTATAGCCGTGACACCGAGGCTTTGATTTTATGTAAAGAACCAATTCAATCCAAAAATTTGAGCCTGTGAGTGAAGTTATATTAATGATTTTATGTTTTTCTAACACTTCTCTTAATATGATAGCTCATTAAATTTGAAAGATGAATAATATACAGGTCTATTCAAAACTTAATTAATTATTAATTAAATAAGAAGTAACGAGAAGTACCTATATTAACTTAATTGAATGAGGTTGCGTTTAACGATTTTATGCTTCTCTAACATAAACATTCAAATGCATATGCCTTGCGAGTCTTAAATTAAACCAAAATATGTTTTCCGTTGCACTTTTGTTTTTAAGAAAAAATTATTGTTAAGGGTCTTTTTCTTGCCTTTCTTTCACAGGCTTACACAAATGCTTACTATTACCATATTAGATAGTTTGATTCAACAACCTGATTGGACCTATCTGCATGTACGGCAACTTGACTAGCACTTAGGACCTTAATAATAGTACCACTCTAAGCAGCGAATTACGATTACACCCTTCTTGAAAAATGTCATGGCTACGAGAATATTAATCATTTTAAAAGCTTGTTTGTATCATTTCTTTTCAAGTTAGAAGTTATTTTTAAGTTAAAAATTAAAAAATAATTTAAAAAAATTAAAAGTCATTTAGTAATTACATATAAATTTTAGCTTAAAAACACATATTTCAAAAAAAAAGTCATCTCTCTATCTCTATGGTGAAAGATTTATAATTCCTAGATCATGCATATGATTATAAAATACCAATAAAGGTATTTGATACAAGTTCTCAAGCACAAGAAAGGTTCAAAGAGATTCATAAAAAATATCTGTGGTTCTCTCAATGTGAGAGAAATTGATAAAATGAATATTAAAATGTAAAAGCTATGCAAGAGTCTATTTATAGGTAGACTTTAAATCAGTGAAGAAGAATAACTAATTCAGTTACATAATTGAAATCTAACTCACTAATTACTATATTTTATCATCCCCCGTAAGCTCAAGGTTGGAAGAAGTGGAAAGCTTGAGGTTGGAACAAAAATTGAAAAAATTAGGCCTGGATACAGCCTTGGTGAAGCCATCTGCAATCTGATCCACTGAGGGTATATGATGAACAGTGAGGTGTTTAGCCAGTACCTTTTCTCGAACAAAATATAGGTCAAGTTCAAAATGATTTGTCCTAGAATGAAAGAGAGAATTTGCTGCTAGTTGCACTGCACTAAGATTATCACAATAAACTGTAGGTGTGCCTGGAGTGGAGATAAGTAACTCAGATAATAAACCTAAGCCAAGTAAGTTTAGCAATGGTGGCTGCAAGACATCTATACTCAGCCTCAGTACTTGAGCGACTTACCAGAACTTGCTTTTTGCAGGACCAATTAATTAAATTGTTACCAAGAAAAATACAGTAACCAGATGTGGATCTTCGGTCATCAATATCAGAACCCCAGTCACTGTCACAATAAGTTGAGATATGAAAATGAGAGGAAGGAGAGATAGTGAGTCCTATAGAACTTGTGCCATGTAGATACCGCAGAATGCATTTAACTGCCTTCCAATTAGTGTCAAGGGGAGCATGCATGAACTGGCATACCTTGTTGGCAGAGAAGGATATGTCAGGTCTGGTTACAGTAGCATACTGTAAGGCTCCAACTATGGACCGATAGAGAGAGGGATCATGAAAGGCAGTACCATCTCTAGAGGACAGTTTTATACTTGAGGCCATAGGAGTTGGCATTCGTTTGCAATCGCTCATGTTTGCTTTCTTGAGTAAGTCAGCAATATATTTGGCTTGGCTGAGGTGAAGTGTACCCGAGGAGTCTTTTTGAGCTTCAATACCAAGGAAGTAATGAAGCTGGCCTAAATCTTTGAGAGCAAAAGCTGAGTTGAGATTAGTAATGAGTGATGTAATGCCAGTAGGTGAGGAACCAGTGATGAGGATGTCATCTACCTATACCAAAACATAAATGGTTGCTGTGGATGTTATTAAGATGAAAAGTGATGAATCACACTTTGTAGAGACAAATCCTATGTGACCCAGAGTGATACTGAGTTTTTTCAAACCAAGCACGGGGGGCTTGTTTGAGACCATAAAGTGCCTTGGTGAGGCGGCAAACTGTTGTTTTTTCACCTGTAGTGAAGCCCGGAGGCTGCTGCATATAAACAGTTTCATGAAGATCTCCATTTAAGAAAGCATTATTCACATCTAATTGGTGAATTGGCCACTACCGAGAGAGAGCTATTGTTAGGATAATTCTGACTGTGGCGGGTTTGACCACAGGGCTTAAAGTCTTTGCATAGTCTAGACCTTCCCTTTGATGAAAACCTTTAGCTACTAGACGAGATTTATGCTTGGATATGGACCCATATGGGCTGTATTTGGTTCTAAACACCCACTTACAACCAATAGGGGTGCAGTCTGATGGCAGAGGTACAAGCTGCCAGGTATTGTTTCTTTGAAGTGCTTCATATTCATCTTTCATGGCCTGCAGCCATTGAGGTTGAGTCATAGCCTTTGCAACTGAGGTAGGTTCAAAATTTGCAGTAAAGACCTTGGGTTTAAAGACACCAGTCTTGGCTCTAGTGAGCATATGATGAGTGTTGTTGGGTTGAAAGTGAGGTATTATAGCAGGTAAACTAGATCCTGATGTCTCATCAGTAGATAACCTGTAAGAATTGTTAGGAATAGGCAACACAGAATCTGTAGCTCAGCACATGTAGTGGGTACGGATGTGAGTTGAGAAGAGGGTGAGATAATTATTTTAGGAATTATAGGTACAGGTGTTGGTTCAGAAGAAGAGGATATTATATTTGTGGTGACTGTTTGGTTAAAAGGAAATAGGAATTCATCAAATACAACATTTCTTGTAACAAATGTTTTACCTTCAGGTGAGAGGCATTTGTAACCCTTATGATTGGGGCTATAGCCAAGAAATGTGCATTGGGTTGAGCGAAAATCAAGTTTGTGTTTATTATATGGTCATAGGTGAGGGTAACAAGCACAACCAAATGTTCTAAGGAGTGTGTAATCAGGTTCTTTTTGGAGCAGCATGGCATAAAGAGAAGTGTTGTCAGTCTCCCTTTCCACCATAGAATGAAATTCTTTAAAGGTTTGGAGTACTTAGTCTTTGGACTTCAACAAATATACCCACATTTTGCAGGATTGGTCATCAATAAAAGAAACAAAGTATTAAGCTTTGCTAAGTGATTTTCCATGCATAGAGTAAACATCAGTGTGGACGAGTTTAAGAATATACATGCATCTCCTGGGATGATTCAGTCTCACAAAAGAGACTTGGTGCTGCTTTCCAGCTAGATAGTGTGTGCAACTCTCCAGCATTTGACCCTTCAACCCGGGCATAAGTCCATTCTTGTTCAAAAATTGGTGCA
The DNA here is from genome assembly GCA_032173675.1 of Gastrolobium villosum. Classification (NCBI taxonomy): domain Eukaryota; kingdom Viridiplantae; phylum Streptophyta; class Magnoliopsida; order Fabales; family Fabaceae; genus Gastrolobium; species Gastrolobium villosum. The sequence goes on along the minus strand of JAVKPL010008549.1, from coordinate 20,965 downwards.
CTTTCTCGGACATGTGGCCGAGGCATTTGTGCCACAACTCCATGCTAGGTCCATCCCAGAATGAGTTTGCTTCTCCACCATTGATTTTTCCTTGCATGACGTATAATGAGCCTTCTTTTTTGCCTCGGGCAATCACCAAGTTTTCCTTGGCTAATTTTCATCTTCCATCTCCAAAATAATCCACTAACCCAACATCATCTAGTTTTCCTATAAAGATGTTTGGCACATGCCTTACTTCTTTCAACATGAGTCGACATCTGTGGTCAGGTTTACATCAACGACTCCAATAATCTTGCTTGTAATTTGATTTCATATTTTCAGAACTCCAAAGTCACCGCATATGTAAGAAAAGAATAAGCCTTTGTGTGGAGTGACATGGAAGGAGACACCAGAGTCAATGATCCCGGTGCAATCATCATGGCCAACATTCAGAAAATTATTTTCACCAAGGAGGAGTACCTCAACATCAGTATTGGCAGCCACCACAATAACATTAACACGAAAATATCTGTCGGTTCACGGGTCAACTTGAACCCGCTCTGACCCGCTTTTTCTTATTATGGTAATTTTATTGAATGATATAAAAAAAAATATACACTCTAGGTTTCTTTTTATTGAAATTTTTTTTTATTATATTGCAATCAGATTTGGTGCTTTTTTGGCTTCATCACACTTATATTATAAAATTTTTCGGGTCCGCTCGTGTTCGGGTTGGTCTTAATTAATCGGGTCGTGTTCGGGTTGAAAGTCTGATAGCCACCCCTATCTGATAGTTAGTCTTCTTGTGGTCAAGCTTCCTACAATAGAAGCAAATCAATTCATGCTTCGGCCTAGACCGGCCACTGGACCTGTCATGACTTCGACTCTTACTACGACCCCAAGAGTCGGGCCTACCTTGATTCTCAATAACCTTCGCCTCGGATATGCTGGACACACCGCATTCTCTTCTCATAGATTCTTCATTCAAGCGGCTATGAGTTATAGAGTCCATTTTCAGTTTTCCATCAGAAGCCGAGTTGCTCAATGTCACTATCAGGGTATCCCAACTTTCTAGCAGCAGAGCTTCCATCTCGTCATCAATTTTCATGTCAACAATAGAAAGCTTATTCACGATGCCTTTATAAGTGTTGAGGTGTCAATCATACTCATGTCATCCTTGTGTTCGAGCTTCACAAGTTGGCGAACCAAATTTTCCTTGTTCCTGGGAGTCTTCTTCTGAATCATAGACTCCGGCCTCATCCACAACTCATAGGCATTCGTGAGCTCGGAAATGTGCTCAAAGAGGCTTTTGTCGATATACTTCCTAATCATGACCACGACCTTTCTATTTAGGACTTCACATTATTTCCTTTAGATATTGTCTCATTGAGAATTGGGTCATAGATATCATTGCAGAACAAGTGATCTTCCATCATCAATCTCCAATATATGAAGTTATCAGCAATCAACTTGAACATTCGCTCTCATGAGCAATGTCATTGGTCTCCATCTTGTCTCCTTCAGAACCCTTGAAATTCAGGCGTTGATACCATTGTTAGGATGGTTTCTCAAATTCAGCATGGAAGCGGTTCATAGGTTGGCATGTCGAGCTCAAAGGTCGGCATTTGGAGGTCGGCCTGAAGTCACAAAGTCGGTCAATTCTTAGAAAAATGATAAATGCTGAGAAGGTGAAACAAAGAGGAAGCACAACAAGTTTTAACGTGAAAACCTCCCCTGAGGCAGATGAGTAAAAACCACGAGACAATGGTCCATAAAATCTTTCACAATGAAAAAGAAAGATTACAAAGATTCAAACTTCACCAATAATGGTGGTATTCTCAAACTTATCTAAAGAGGCCACTCTTCAACCTTCGGTCTAGAGGTACTCTCAAAATGCTCTTCAAGCTAACCAACCAAAAAAAAAAAAAAAAAATCTTAGTTGGCTAACCTTTTACGAAAGTCTTAATGTGTTTATATAAAGTAAAGGGAACTCTCCACCTTCTTCTAGAATCTTCGGTGATTAGGTGGACAACATTCATTAAGATAGTTGGATGGACACTCAGTCATGCACCCATATATGTGATGCATGCTCAGCCACCAACATCAAAGGAAGGAACACACATCCCAACAGTTAGTCCAGTTGTTATCATTTGTTATTCCTCTTTGTCTATTAAAGAGTTTTGAAGTGCTTCGCAAGGGATTTCTATAAGCCTAAGTAGCATCAACGATTATGTCAATGAAAATAGTATTTTGTTCAATTAGGGTGGGGGCAGTTGGTGTCGCTACAACATCACTCCTTAGTGCTGTAGATAATTAATTAGGTGTGGTCACTAATAATTAATCTTCCTGGTCCCTCCTTGTATAAACTTTCATTTAGTAGATTAGATCTGGTTTGACTTTTAATAGGTAATACATATAAATAACCCAAAAGTTTTTGGTGAGTGACCAATGTGCATGCTAAAGCTGATACATCTTGTTTTTCAAAGATCATCGCATACAATCACAAGAGATATTTTGTTTCAATGTAATTTCATCCATTATTACATAAACGTCTTGTGGTCATATAACATTATAACATAACTTTTCTATGATCAAGAGGTGGGGTCCACATATTTTTCTTTCATCATTTCACTTTCAAAATAAATCAAATCTCAAATGTTAACAAACATAATATAACTTATCATAAACTGTGGTTATTTCATTGATGATCAAGAAACATAGAAAAATAAATCAAATCTCAAATGTTGAACAAATAAACAAATTATCAACTGTTTTCGTATATTAAAATAAAAATGCTACACTTTGGCCGATCATATATAATTGGGATTTGGGTAGTGAAAAATTTATATAAAGTAAATACTCAGTTTAGTCATCTAAAAATACGCATTGATTCTCTAAAGACGTTGATATTAATATGATTTTTCCTCGTGTAAAATTAATATTAACTTATATATGGGCTGACTTGAGGTCTAATTAATATATGTCGGAAAACAAAGTTGATATATATTTCATGGGTTTGTTTTATATAACTGCATATAAGTTATCTGTAGTGAGCCCAATACGACGTCGTTTTAGGTGGAAATCATGGAGTTTATGTAATTTTAATTTATTTCAGGGTTATAATAGTCTTTATATTTATAATTTTTAATATTTCAATACCAAAACGACTTCGTTTTGGGAATAAATACAGATAACTTATCTACATTAACTGCAGAAATATTTTTCTCAACAAAATTGTCTAAAGTAATATTAAATACTTTTTTTCTTCATATTTTAATTATTGAAAACCAAATTGATGATAAAATATTTAGAGAACTAATTTAATATTTTGTATATCTTCAAAAACAAATCTGAAGGTTTAATCATTTTTAAAACTCTAACATGGCCCTTGCTTTAAAAACTAAATAAAAAAAGTGACATGGTAACGGAGGAAATCACGTGAGGATAAAAAGTTAATCACGTGAGGATAAAAAGTTTCCTTTTAAACCAAACAGAGGAAAAATTATTTCAACTAAGTCAAATGGGGTAACTTATAATGGATTCAATTTTGATGTCTTGTTAATGGGAAAAAAAAAAAATTTGCATCATTGGATTTAATTTTGACACTTTATATATTTGTTAATATAATTAAATCATTAAATGATTTAATAATATATTATAAATATATTGTTTGTTATTTTAAAATTAACAATTCATCACAATTAAACTCATTATTATTGTTTTGAAGGAAAATAAAATGTCATGGGTACTTGTGGTATTGTTTTCTAATAAAAACATAACATGCATATTGTTTCTTTCATCTAATCCATAACAAAATTAAAAAGGAAGATAAAGTTGACAAGAGTAATACACATGTTATGTTTTTATTATAAAACAGTACCCAAAAAAAAAAAACAAATAAAGAATTTTACGTAAGTGTTTTAGTATTCTAATTGTCTATACTATTAAAAGATAATATAGGCTGCATGGGTTTATGTAATAATTAACGATAAAATCAATTAAAATAAGGGTTTTGCTAATAAGTAGGATCACTTGTCAAAGAAAAAACACAGAGAATATTAAATAAAAGTAAAGCTTTATGAAATTTTAATATATCAAATGTTTTTACTTTTAATTCTTTAACCACTGCTTTTAAAAAATATTGGCATAATAAGATGAGATAGGTTATTCTATTTATTTATTTTTCTTATTACCTGATATACTCATATTCAATACCATTAGATTAAAATCTTAATATGAGAGAGAAATAGTGAAATTCTGATATAATGATATTGAAGAAGAATAAATAAGGTAGATAGAGAGACAGAGTAAAATATCATATCCCAAGATTATTAAATTCCACACTCAAAGCCACAAATACCTGCCTTTATATTCGCATAGGAGTAACTAGGGAGAGTGTATGTGATAATGGAAAAAAAATCATTGCTAATTATCATGAACACGACGTGTGGTATCTACTTACAGAAAAATGGTAGCCTCTACTCGCTGTGTATTGCTTATAACCATTCCTTTCAACCAAAACCAGAGTTGGAGAGTATCCCTACATTTAGCTTTCACTAGACCAAACAAGGTAGGGAATATTACTATCATATAGGTGACTACCAATGGAAGAAGATAACTGAGCAGTGGCATAGCATAGGTATAGGATACTTAATAAAGAAAAGATAAACTTTCATGCATTTAGACAAACGATTTTATAATTCTCATGATGATAAAAGAGAATTGAAATCTCATGTTATAGAGATAAAAAATATGTGGAACTCATGTGTTAGAAAAAATTATATGTAAGATCCATATCAGCACGGAAATCAAAGAGTGTGTAGGAAAATTGTAATTATCATGTTAAATGAGAATTATAAAACCCTTAGACAAATCTTGTAATTTTTGTTTTTTATATATTATTCATCGGTTGATTGATTATTTAACTAGTTCAATTTTAGTTAGATAAAATCACATGAGTGATAAAATTTTCCCTATTAAATTTTAACACAATTACATTTTCAAAGATTGAAACTCGGGATCACTAATTAAGCTAAAATAATTTCTCACCAATTAATTAACATGTTGGGTGATTTTTAATTTCTTTTATCACACAAAGTTTAATTTGGCAAAGAAAGACCAAAAGCTGGCCTAGATAGAAACATATATAGATTATCATTTAGATGAGTTCGCAAGTGGTCGATTCGAGATTGCCGTAAACGAATGGCTTGCTCTCAAATCACAATTAAACAAATTGAATTACAAGATAATCAACCGAAATCTTCATGCACAAGTCACTCTCAGAACTTAAAATAGGTTTGTAAGTATACGGTCATTGTCATGAAACCTATAAATGTACATACTTATTTGATTTTTCTGCACCAAATTTATGGCATGAATTTGAATTTGACTTCCAATCTATCCATAAAAAAATAAGTTAGGAAGAAATTTGGTATCTGTGTATTTTTAATTTTTCAAGTTACCTTATCTTTTTTTAATATGTTAGAAAACGTTTATTTTGGAACAAGTGGGAAGCTTTCTTAATTGAGGGCGACCACCTAATCTGTATAAAAAGAATAAGTGTATTCTTGTGATATGTGGATACTTTGATACCAGTGTCAAATTTCAAATTTGACACCCATCTGAGAGCCGTTAGATAAAAAAAGATCAACGGTGTCACATGCTTACAAATTAGAGTCGTTAATCTTTTTTGATCTAACGGCTCTCATATTAGGTGTTAAAGGATCCTACCTCATATATATATATATATATATATATATATATATATATATATATATATATATATATTTGAAATTTGACACCTCATGTGATAGTTATTAGATAAAAAAAGATCAATGGTATCACATGCTTACAAATCAGAGTCGTTGATTTTTTTGATCTAATGACTCTCACACGAGGTGTCAAATCTTACCTTATATATATATATATATATATATATATATATATATATATATATAGGGTAATATTACTCTCATTTTACATATATATATATATAAAAAAAGCCATATGATATATATCATATAAAGGATAAAAAAAAGGGTTTGATTTTCTCATGTTACATAAATTCAATTCCATGTTGTGAGGGCCATCACATTTATTAAAAAATAAAATAAAAAATGTGCACGCAAATCGAAGGGTCACAAAATGAGAATTGAATTCTCATGCAACATGAGAAAATATTTTCCCTAAAAAAAAGAGGGTGAGATTTTCGAAATGAGATAATATGAGATAATTACCTCATGTAAAATGAGAATAATATTTTTCATATATATATATATATATATATAGGGAGGATATTGATACTACCATATTTTTCTACTACTAACTTACTACATATCTAATCATCATTGAATCAAAGAGAGAGAATGCTAAAAAGTTTTTGAAAAAAGAGAAAATGTTGATCTAATGGTGATTAGATAGGTAATGAGTTCGTAGTAGAAAATTTTAGTAGTAAGAATATTTCTTATTTATTTATATAATGAGTAAACTAAGTTTAAAATAAAAAATAACAAAGTTTACAATATAAAAAAACTGTGTTTTTTTTTCTGAGCAAGCTAAATAGTTGTTAATTTTGTATCAAAAAAATAAAATAAATAATTGTTAATTTTCTTGTGAAAAAGAAAAAGTAGGTCAAAAAGGGTAGGAACGTGGAATATCAAATGTGAAAAACGGCGCCGTGAATAAAATAACATTATAACGACACGTGTCAATACACTTTAATTTTGATTCACCCCACTGGTTTGTCGTGACCCGCACGCGTGACGAACGGTCAAACATCATATGCTAAACAACTGCTCAAAACGCGGGGAAAGAAGCTTTTTCTATTTCTAATTTCTTAGGGAAGAAATATTTTTTTTTAATTAATAAAGCAGAATAAGTCCGCATAAAATTTTATTCATACAAAATAAAAAAACAATTTTTTTAGGAAAATACTTGATACTTGATAGTTTTTTTTTTTTTTTTTTTTTTTTTGGTAAATAATACTTGATAGTTATTAATTTTGTCAGTTGTTGACTATAACATCAATGAATAACCTCAACACTTCAACACACCTTACCTTAATTTTGATATATTATGATTGAATTTGTCAAAATTTTCAAGTTGTGCATTATTATTATTATTTTATTATTACATTGTCGCATTACGTCTAAATGATAAAAAAGAAAAGAAAAGAAAAGAAATCAAAAGGGTTATATAGTTTATACTTTAAATTTTACAAAACCTACTTTCTGCAACAAAGTGATATTATTTTTTGTAAAGAGTGTTTGAATTTTTAACCAGGGCCATAATAACATTAAAAATGAAAAAGCCTTACGAAGAAAATTAGATATTAGGGAAAAATAATTAAGAGGATGATGTAATGTTAATGGGGCAGGTGAAAATGGTAGAAGCAGCGAAGCAAATTAGGAATGACACATACACAATCCGAGAGAAAGCACCAAATTGGGGATATATTAATAATCATCTAATTTATTTTTCCACCTTAATATGAATGACATATCACTTCACTCTTTTTTTCAAAATAATAGAAGAAGAAAGTATGTGTTTATAAAATAAAGGGAAAGGTTATATTCACAACTTATTTTTGTTTACAACTTCTTACAATCATATCTTAACCGTTGATTTTTGTCAATCAACGGTTAAGATTTTCGCAAATTAAATTTATTAATTAATTATTAATTCACATTAAATGACAACCGTTGATTGCCGGAAATCAACGGTTAAGATATGGTTGTAAGAGTTTATAAACTAATTGGGTTGTAAATATAACCCCTCCCATAAAATAAAGGGTTATGTTTATCTCATTTTACATGAGATAAACAATTTTCCTACACACACAAAAAAGGATTGGATCCAACCATTCTTTTTTATATATTGTATGAAGGGTTCACTTTACTTTTATTTCAACAACATGAGATAATTTTTTTCCTACAATGTAAGAAAAATATATCCCTAAAATAAAACTTCTAACATATAATAAAAGTACATATCTCATCTCTTCTCCTTACAATAGGTGATAGAATAAGAGAAATATATATCTCAAATTGAATGAGACTTTCTTAAGCAGATATAAAAAATAGATGAGATTTATTTTTTTTCTTTATCTTTTTCTTAATAAATCTCACATACTTTTTTATACATTGTATGAAGGGTTCGCTTATTTTACGGTCAATGTAAATAATTTATCTACAGTGAACCCAAAACGATGTTATTTTAAAGCAGAAATCAAGGTATTTTTGTAATTATAATTTATTTCAGAGTTATAATAATTATTTTCATTATAATTTTTTAATTTTTCAACCTAAAATGACGTCATTTTGGGAACGAATGTAAATAACTTATCTACATTCACTTTAGAAACATTAAAACCTTGTGTGAAAGAATAAGAAACATATTCCCTAAAAAATAAGATAGAATGAAATTAACCAAATATTAAAAGGAATTTATGAAAGGAGAAAGTTTCTCTCATGTTACTCGGATATCTTATGTGGGACACATTATTTAAAAAAAAAAATGAACCCCACATCAGATATCTTAACAACATGACATAACTCTTCCTAGAATATGATATTCATAAATCCCAATGTTAAATGTGTTAAAAAGTGAATAGAATTGTGTGTGTGTAGCATTGCCTGTGATTATATATTTCGTGAGCTGAGCTAAGGTGTTTGTATTTGGAAGCGTGTAGTGTACTGTTTTCGTGTGCTTATAGACTTCCAGTTCTGCTTTCACTATTTTCATTTAATACTAATATACATATATACACTTGTGTTTCTTTAGGTGTTAATTATTTTTCTGATATATATAGCTTAAAGCTGCAAAGGCATAGGACTCAAGTAGCATGCACTCTGCTTGCTGTTTCAAGCAAAGAGAGAGAGAGAGAGAAAAGGGGTTTTAGTTTTAGTTTTTGGCATTGGTGCTTGTGCTTGAGAAGTGGAAAGAAAGAAGGAAGCAGTATCAGCGTCAGTGTGATGAGTGGTTTCACTGAAAGGTTGGTTTCTTTTGAAGGTAGAAAAAGAAACAAAGTACTAAACTCAACCCAATAATGCTTAGGTCCGCGTGCTTTGATGCAAACTCTTAAGAAAGAAAGATCTGCACGGTGACCCTTTTTCGCAGGTGTTTTTGGTTCCTTGTTCGTTCTGCTTTTCAGCTTGCTTGGATTCTTTCTTTGTTTTCTCCGACAACAAAATGAGATTCTTATATTAAGAGAATATGGACCCTTTTCTTCTTTTTAACTCTCCAACATAAGAAAATGGGGTGGTGAATGGTACTTGCCACTTTGTGTCTTGTGATGATGGAAGAGGGAAAAGGAGCATTTTTTGTTTGGTGGGGTGCAGCTTTTGGAGGTTTTGAATTGAAGACGTAGAAACAAGGGTTCCTCCTCTTGTGAGAGAGTCGTGCAGCATAGGAAATATAGGATGGCTTCCGTAGAAGAAAAGATTAAAACTTGTGGAGTTGGAGGAGGATTAGTTGTTGGGGGTCAAACATTTGTTGCTGAGATGAAACTGCTGAAAGAAATGCAGGAACATTCTGGTTTGTTGTTTCCTTTTCATATTTTCTAAATCATGAATTCTATGTGGTTTTTCATATTTGTAGTTCTGAAACAAAGATCATTTTTTTTTTTTTGTTACATCTTAATAAATAGGCTTTGTTTTATGATGCTAATTTTTCAGGGGTTCGACAGACTTTAAATTCAGAGTTATGGCACGCTTGTGCAGGCCCTCTTGTATCTTTGCCTCAGGTTGGAAGCCTTGTGTATTACTTCCCTCAGGGACATAGCGAACAGGTGAAACTCTTGTTTTAATTTTTTTTTCAAGTGCTAATTCTAGCATTGGAAGAGCAGGCTTCGCTTAGCGGTATGCTTGCTCGCGGGTTCGAATCAGTCTCTCTGCAAAAAGCAAGGGAAAGACTGCCTAGAGTATTCCCTTCCCGAGACATGAAGTCGGTATTTGAACTTGGTCGGCTATTTTTTTGCTAATTCTAGAATTGGTTTCTTATCTCTTAATTTATGAGTAATACAAAGGCTTAGTAGTTTCTGTTGATTGGCTGAAACATTTGTGTGTCCCCTTTCTCTTAATTTCTGAACAGGTGGCAGCTTCAACTAGAAGAACAGCTACCTCACAGATTCCAAACTATCCTAATCTTACATCTCAGTTACTGTGCCAAGTTCAAAATGTCACACTTCATGTGAGTGTTCTTGATTGGTTGATCCCTTGTTGCATTTGTCCTCAAGTGCTCATTTCAACTTCACAAAAAATAAAAAAAAATTACTATAACTCCCATCAAAAGTTTACCATTCTTCTGTATGTTATCATAGGCAGATAAGGAGACAGACGAAATCTATGCTCAAATGAGCCTTCAACCACTGAATTCTGTAAGCTTGGAAGTCTCAGTTTTGGAATTATTGTTATTGCATATTTAAATGTCATGATTATTTGTGATATGTTGAACATTCTTCTCAGATTAAGTTTCTCTTTGTCAGGACAAAGAAGTCTTTCCTATAACTGAGTTTGGTCTAAACCACAGTAAACATCCCACTGAATTTTTCTGCAAAACCTTGACTGCTAGTGACACCAGCACACATGGTGGCTTTTCGGTTCCACGAAGGGCAGCAGAAAAGCTCTTTCCTCCATTGGTACATCTAAAATAAACTTGGTATTTTGATTGTGTTACTATTATATTCAAAAGAAGCCTTTAAATAGGCAAACCAATACAAAGGCTACGTACTGGAAAGAGGAGCAAAACAAACTCTTACAAACAGAATCTCTAAGATCCTAACAATCTCCAATATCTAAACTCCTAAACAAATATTATCTATAGTTACAAATAGAATCTCTAAGATCCTAACAATCTCCAATATCTAAACTCCTAAACAAATATTATCTATAGTTACAAACAGAATCTCTAAGATCCTAACAATCTCCAATATCTAAACAATCTAATATCTAAATCAATTAACAATCTCCAATACTCCCCCTCAAGTTGGAGCATGTAAGGATGAAATGCCCAACTTGGGAAGAAATCCAAGGAACGTGCGCTGTCCTAAGGCTTTGGTGAACAGATCTGCAAGCTGGGCAGAGGAACGAACATGAGCAGTAACTATGGTATTTGCCATGATATGGTCACGCACAAAATGACAATCCAATTCAATATGTTTCGTTCTTTCATGGAAAACTGGGTTTGCAGCTATATGTAAAGCTGCCTGATTATCACAAAATAATTCCATAGGAGTCGAGTGAGAGACACCAAGGGCGGCAAGGAAGGATTTAAGCCAAACTAGTTCTGCGGTAGCGGCTGCCATTGATCTGTACTCCGCTTCGGCTGATGAACGAGAGACAGTTACTTGTTTCTTCGTTTTCCAAGAGATTGGTGAACTTCCCAACATAATAAAGAAGCCGGTAAGAGATCTTCGAGTGAGGGGACACGACGCCCAGTCTGAGTCGCAGTATGCATGGATTTTAAGATCACAATCTGAGCGCAAAAGGAGGCCCTGTCCAGGATTTAGTTTAACGTACCTGAGGACCCGTATGACTGCTTCGAAGTGTGCTTGTTTAGGATGCTGCATAAATTGGGAGAGATGTGTTACGCTCTCGGCAAGTGTACCGAATCGCGCAAGTAATACAGTGATAAATCACAGTTCGTATCCACAGAGAGTGTGTTTAAATCAATTAAAAATCTTTCTTTTAAGATTAAATATTTCAAAAGGGTTTTGACACGAATGTCAGGATTGTGTGGGAAATTGATTTGTAAATTTAAAATACTTGTTTTTGGTTCTTTTTGAATAAGAATTGAAATAAGGGTTTAAAATATATGAGAAAAGCGCTGTAGTAGGGAGCACTCACCAATGATCCCCACCTTTTACTCTGGATTAAGTTAAGTATTAATATATAAATCGTGAACTTAGATAATTATCAGATAAAAGTATCAATAGTTAATTCTCAATCCCTTGAGGAATTAACCCTTTAATCTCATATAGAACCCTAATTCCTTGAGGTGCCCTATATGAGATCAAGCATAACGATCGATAATTGAAACATCTACAATATGAATCATGTCTATGTCTAGATCATGTTCATACCGTCGTTCTATCCCCTTTCCGGATTAAAGACCTCAGATCCCTCTTGTTGGCCCTAATCCTCAGATTTATTATTACTTACTAGATTGATCGGATCTAATAATAACAATAACAATACGAACAGAATAGAACGAAATTCAAAAGATAAATATATTCATAAAAACTCAATCCATTGTATCAGGGGTTCACAAGGGTTCGTGACCCTAACTACAGCAAAAGAGGTTCTAGCCAACCATTATCATGGCTAGAATCCAAAATTCAATTGAAAAACAAAAACTAAAAGAACTACAGAAAGGTAGAAGAAGAGATCTCTCTCAGAACTTCCGCCTCCGAATGATCTCAGATGTGTAGAATATCAGATGTGTCTCCTAGGGTTGCCTTATGCCCTTTTTATAACTTGAAAATCCTCCTTTCCTCGCAACTGACAGCTGTCTCTCTCAATCCCACGCTTGGAGCGCAGGATCCACGCTCCAGGCGTGGAATTTCTGCCATTTTTGCTTTCTCCACGCTCCAAGCGTGGAGTTCCACGCTTGCAGCGTGGACTCACTGTTCTGAAGTCTCCTCCCACGCTTCAAGCGTGGATTCCTACGCTTGGGGCGTGGGGCTTCTGTCTGATTCTTCTCCTTACTCCTGTATTTGTTATTTTCCTCCTGTAAACATGAAGAATTTGAGTGAGAGAGTGTCTGACAATTTTATTCAATAATTTCACCACATATACACTTTATATACAGTTCTAGATCTGATTTCCTGCTGTTTTTGATCTATAAAAGTATATATGCTGGGAGCATATCAAACAATTCCCAGATTTAAACATTGCTGTCCGCAGCAATAAACTGATTCAAACTTAGAATTTCGTACAGTAGTGTTTCAACACAATATCAACCAAACACTTGAAGAAACCATTATGTCATGCCTGACTGAATTCTGCAAGAATTCTGATGATGCCATCAATTCTCTGCAATTTCATGAATGTAATCTGAACATCCCTCACCAAGACAAACTATATCACTCTCACTCTTGTGTTTTTAGGGTGTCAGACATACATAACCATCACAGCTGAAACACTACCATAGGCTTGATCATATTCTCAATATCCTTAAAATTGAAGGATTCAAACACATGCATTTAACTGATCAAAGGACTTTCAATGGTTTTAATTTGGCCTGGCTAAGGTGGGAATTTTGTATGGAGAGTGGCTTCAATTGCTATGAGATTGACACTGAGAGCTTATCAATTTTGCTCCACTAACTCGCCCACAGAATTTCGGGAAGTCAATTCCTATGTTTGACCAATTTATTCACACTGCTTCACCCGCATGTTTTTCTTTTTCCTCTTTTTTTTTTTTTTTTTTTTTTTTTTTTTTTTTTTCTTTCTTTTCCCTTTCAATCTGCTTAGTGTAGTGGAGCTTACCTTAGATATTTTCTCTCTTTTTGAGAAAAATCAGTAGTTCAATCTCACTTAAGGTAAGTTCATCATGGATAGGTTAAGCAACAATTTGGTAGTCACCAATGAATAGGTTCAAACCTCAAAGGGATAACAATGGAAGATTAAGTATACAGGTGAGCTTTTATGGCCAGAGCTATCAAGAACAATTTGCCTTATCATATCAGTTAAAATGCATGCCTTGTAGAGAAACAAACCAAGTTCTAGAGTGCCAGTACAGTGAGGCCTCTCAGAAAAAAAAATTTTACTGTCTAGGCTCAAACCTCAAAGCTATGATTTCAGACTAGAATTCACAGAGATATCAGGCATATCATCAATCTTAGCACATAATTTCAGACAGACGAACAATTCTAATCTCTACTCATGCCAAGTGACATCATGCCAAAACTTTCAAAGCTTAATGTACTTCCTAAGATGAATTCAATCATTTGTTTAAGGAAGCAACATCTAAATCTGAGGTTATCAATAGGCATATTCCAAACAACATACATACAGGCATATTTCAAAAAATTTTGCTGAATTTTTAAAATTGCTTAAGCTAAGACAGATATTTCAACTGAAAATGTAAGTTGGTTCGAATATCTCCCCTGAAATGAAGTGTGGTTCCACAATTGCAGCTAAATTGCAAGAACAGGTGGGCAAGGTCATCCACCATTCCCAGATTTTAGAAATTGCTGTCCCCAGCAATAACTAAGTTCAATCGATAAGAACGGCTGCGCAATTAAAGCACACATCATTAACAATAATATATCAGCAAAACATTGAGAGAGAGCCTGAGATGTTCATATCCAAAAAGTACTTGACCCTAACAAAATCCTATTGGTCATTTAAAACAAAACACAAAATTTAACAATGTCCGAAAATAAATAAAAGTAACAACAGCCAATGATCAATCCTCCATATTATGCTGCTGGAAGGAGCTAGGAGGATCTGCTGGATCAATCCCCATCTTCAAGCACATGGCCTTCATCATGGCATGCATCTCGAGTATGATCGGAGAGTCCTCATAGAGTGGCTGACGAGCAGATGAGGATGCTGCTGATGTCTGGGATGCTGGAGGTGCCTGAGGTACTGGCGGATCCTGTGGCTCTGGTGGGGGTATAGGATTTCCCTGGCTATTGAGAAGCCATACTGCATGTTTTTCAGATTCCTTGTAATATCCTTCCAATGCAGGCTTTGTCATAGGCTTTTCAGCCTTTACATCCAATGGCTCATTAGCAGGAATTTCAACTCCAGCTTTAATACACAGCTGGGAGATTAAAGAGCTGTGAGCCAATAGATTATTTTCCTTGCTCTGGGTTATCATGTGGACAATCCTGTCAGATAAAATGGCAGCAATATTCAAATTTTTATCCCCCATCAGCACGTAATATAGCACAGCCCTCTCGACATTAACATCACTTTTGTTCGTAGAAGGGATAACGGTTGCATTCACAAAAGTGTGCCAGCTGATAGCCTCACCAGTAAGGCTGAGCCTAGTAAATTTTTCGGGTACATTTGTGAGACCCGGCCTAAATTTCCATTCAGAGAATGGACTGGTGATCTTTTCCCGAACTTCATCAGCTATGATGGGCATTTCTTCCCGATAATATCCTTCTACCGGCTGCATCAGATTGAAGAGTCGGGCAAACTCGCACTCAGCCGTAGGGTCATACGAAGTCTGGAGGAATTCTTCAATTGTCGCCGCATCAAATGGCACTTCTTTCCCCCTCACCCAACTCTTTCGGGTGGCATTGACCATGTTCTTATCAGCATTGGCAATAAATTCCCTGAGAATGCGGCCAGAACTATCTTGTGGAAAGGTGACCAATGTCCTCCAGTGTCTCCTTTGAACCACCGAATAAATATTGTCAAAAAGTAGGAGACTCCCCAAATCGAATCCCCTTTCCTTGATGACATTTTTATTCAGCAGTTTAGTGTCATACACGTCCTGCTTTTCAGCGGACAGAAATCTTCTGGGATCAAAATTTGTGCGGGGTCTTTTTGCAGTAGACGACCCTTCTGTGCTCTTTTTCAGTCTTTTCTCCTGAAACTCAGAAAAGTTCCCAATACATGTGCACAACAAATATTATCAGCAGACAGATTCATTTCATATTATCATTCAGCTCAATTCCCAGATTTAAATTCAACCATCTCCTCAACTAAATAATTCCAACCCCATTAATCATGCCAAACAACACTTGTATCAAGACACTTTATGACCAACACAGCATTAATATCGAACAAATTGCAACTTTACAAAAAATTAGCACCGCATATTTTCAGCAAAAGTTCAACATCATTTTACCAGCATTCAATCCCAATCTGAACAAACACATACCACATGCAATCCATTATGACTATCGAAATCATACCTCTCCTATACGTGCAAGCATCATCACGTAATGAAAGAAAAGAAATAAGGATGTGTACCTTTTCTCCAGCCATTTTTGATTGAAAATTATGCAGAAATTTGATCCTCACGTGTACAGGGAAGAAGAAAAGCTATGGTGGAGATGATGGCGGTGGACAGTGGCGGTTAACAGCGATGGTATGCGGTGTGTGGTGGTGGTGTGGTGAAGAAAAAGTGTTGGTGTGTGGAAGTGGTGGTGAAAAGGGACGGTGTGCGGTGTGTGGTGGTGGCTGAGGAAGAAGTGGTGGGGTGGAGGTGCAGTGGTGCGGTGGTGTGTGATGGTGTGAAGTGGTGGTGTGGTGGTGTGAGAGAATGGGGAAAGGAAAGGGAAGGAGGGAGAGGGAGATGAAGGAGAAGAGTGAGGAGGGTAGGTGAATAGGTGAGGGGAAAATGGGGAGTATGTGAGGGAAAGGGGAGAAGTTATAAGAAAAATGGGGAAAAGGGGATGAGGCGCGGCTCTTGGAAACTAGGGCTGCGCAGTTAAAACCCTGTCCACGCTGCAAGCGTGGGATTCCACGCTGCAAGCGTGGACCTACTGCCCTTGTCGATCAAAATTCCTTGTCCACGCTGCAAGCGTGGAGTGCCACGCTGCAAGCGTGGACCTACTGTCTGTTGACCTTTCAAATTCCATCCCCACGCTTCAAGCGTAGGGTTCTACGCTTGGAGCGTGGGACTACTGTCCCCTTTTGAATTTCCTGCGCTGCAAGCGTGGGTTCCCACGCTTGGAGCGCAGACTTGCTGTCTTTGACCCTTCAACTTCCTTTTCCACGCTCCAAGCGTAGGGTTCCACGCTTGAAGCGTGGAACTACTGCCTGTGTGTGGTTCCTGCGCTGCAAGCGTGGATTCCCACGCTTGAAGCGCACAGCTTCTGTTCCAAACCTCTTTTCTACGCTCCAAGCGTAGGGTTCCACGCTTGGAGCGTGGAACCTCTGTCCCAAGTTTCTTTTCTTTGCTTGAAGCGCAGAGTTCTACGCTTCAAGCGTAAACTCTCTGGAGCATTTTCACTTCCTTCTTTATTCAATTTTTTTAATTTTTCTCTGGTTATCTAAAAAAATGAAAACAAGAAACAATAAAAGGATAAAAATGTTGGGTTGCCTCCCAACTAGCGCGTGTTTAACGTCCCGAGCCTGACGGTTACCTCTTTTACGTTGCAATTGAATGAAGGCGCAAAGCCACAACTTGTTTCACTACGGGTCCTCCATGGAAGAATTTCAATCTAGAGCCATTGACCTTGAAGGGTCTGTCGTCCTCCACGGAAGATATCTCCACAGTACCATAGGGAAAGACCTTTTTAATCACAAAAGGTCCTGTCCACCTGGATTTCAACTTCCCTGGAAAAAGTTTCAATCGGGAATTATATAACAATACCTGCTGACCAGGTTCAAACTCCTTGTGTTTAAGTTTGCTATCATGATACTTCTTCGCTTTTTCTTTATAAATCCTAGAGCTTTCAAAGGCTGAATTCCTAAACTCATCAAGCTCTAATAGTTGAAACTTCCGTTTCTCAAGAGCTGCTGTGGCATCAAAGTTTAGGAATTTAATAGCCCAAAAGGCTCTATGTTCAAGTTCCACTGGTAAATGACAAGCTTTCCCGTACACAAGCTGATAGGGAGACATTCCTATCGGAGTTTTGTATGCAGTTCGGTATGCCCACAGTGCATCATCCAGTCTTTTTGACCAATCCTTTAGGGAAATACTGACAGTCTTTTCCAGGATTCGCTTCAGTTCCCTATTGGAAACTTCCACTTGGCCACTTGTCTGTGGATGATAAGGTGTAGCGACCTTATGTTTGACACCATATTTTGTTAACAGATTTTCAAACTGCTTATTGCAAAAATGCGAGCCTCCATCACTTATGATTGCTCTTGGCACTCCAAATCTGGTAAAGATATTCTTTCTTAGGAAGTTTACAACCACCTTCGCATCATTAGTAGGAAGAGCTGTTGCCTCAACCCACTTAGAAACGTAATCCACAGCTACCAGAATGTACTGGTTGGAATAGGAAGATGGAAATGGTCCCATGAAATCAATCCCCCATAAATCAAATAATTCCACCTCCATAATAGTGTTTAGAGGCATTTCATCTTTCCGGGAAATGTTCCCTGTCTTTTGGCATCTTTCGCATTTTTCCACATATTCTCTGGCATCTTTGAAAAGAGTAGGCCAATAATACCCACTTTGCAATACCTTTTGTGCAGTTCTATTTCCACCAAAATGACCACCATAATCAGAATTGTGACAATGCCATAAAATTTCCTTGATTTCCAATTCTGATACACATCTTCTCAAGATTCCATCAGCACATTGGAAATACAGGAATGGATCATCCCATATATACTTCCTGGCGTCATGTAAGAACTTTTTCACTTGTTGCTTTGTGAGATCAGGAGGTACTTTCTTGATGACCTTAAAATTAACAAAATCAGCAAACCATGGTTCCATATGTAGTGCAAAAATTGGTTCTTCAGATAATTTCACAGATATTGCAAGGACTTGTTCATCCGGAAAATAATCGTTGATCTCTAAAGCAGGATCATCTTGTAAGGTCTTCTCTCGGATTCTGGATAAGTGATCAAGTCAAAATAATGTCCAGTAATACCAAGACTGATACTGGCTATGGAAAACAGTACCGGAAAGGTGCCTAGGAAAAATAAAATAAAAATGTGAAAAATCATAGAAAAATGTGTAGGTTTAGATTCCAAAGTATGGGATCAAGATCTTTTGCGTTGCTATTAAGGCTAATACTGGTTTGAGTGACATTTTTGCATATATATGCATTAGTCACATAACCCTAGGAGGATTCCAGCTGCCTTGTGCGTGAGAGAGGGGCTAGAGCAAGGGGTGATCATCTTTCCATTGCATCTTCTTCTTCCTTGTGACCAAAACACCATTTTATACTTGATTTTCCTCCTCTTGACCTTGCAAACAACCTCGGAGAGTGCACTGTGAGGTTGACTTTCAGGCTTCTAAGTGAGGGGGTGTTTCTTGAGTTGGTTTTGTTGCTGAGTTTGGGTTGTGTGGTGGAGGCTTTGTATCTGTGGGTGAGAAGTCTCAAGTAGCTTCCTTGGTGAGGAAAGAACTCACCTTGTTGCTCCATTTTCGTCCTCCTTAAAGTCAGTACCTGGGAGTTAACTGTGGCTTGCAAGAGATTGTTTGCTGCTTAAAGCTTGGGGTAAGTTCCCTCATCTTTGATCTTAGTTTTGTGGTTTTTAAAGTAATGTCTTTGCCATGTTTAATGAATAAACAAGAAGGTATAATGAGTATGAACCTAAAACAGATTAAAGATGCAGTCTTTAACGTAATTACGTGTTAAAAGTTGGATCTTTGGACTGGATATTGCCGAAATGCCGAGGCTGCATTCTACGTGGGGATTGTGGATATTTTTGAATAGATATCCCGATATCAGTCTCCGGATATGATTGTCCGGATATCTGTCTAGGGATATGATATCACGGATATCTGTCTCTTGGGATATGATATAGGATATTCATCTAGGGATAAATAGATATGGAGTAAGTTATATCCGGATATGGTTAGTGTGATATCCGGATATTGTATATCTGGATATGTACCTTGTAATATCCGGATATTCTGGGAATTGAAGAACAGTAGCTGTGTTGTGTAAACAGTGACTCTAAGAGGGGGTTTGTGACCCTAGATTAAGGAAGTTGAACTTCTGTAATTCATACAACTTATTCAGTCTGAATCACATGATTAAGGGCTTATGGCTTTGTTGGAAGTCTTGAGACGTAAAACGTAAAAGAAAGGCGCAGTCTTTAAGTGGTATGCTTGTGTTGCGGTACATTTAATGATATATTATTGGTCCGATCAGAATTATGATACTGCTGTGTTTGGACTTGTGAGAGGTTGGACTTATCCTGGCTTCAATCCTAGCTTGCAAGGTAAGCTTTCGTGTCCTCGGTTTAGCCATTTTGTGGTTAGACCGTGTCCCATGGGGATGTGGTGTATGCGTGTGTTACATGCTTTGATGTTTTGGAAATGCTTTTGAGCTATTATATGCAATGTGCTTTTATGATATGCATGTGGTGTCCACCTATACGGTAAGCCTGAGTATGTAGCACAATAAGAATGGTGAGGCTGTGGGTGAGGTGCGAACGGTGTTCCTTGTACTTATGTGGGTATAGACGTATTCCTGCATTTCTCTGGCCAGTAGATAGTATAAACACACATGGCATCCAGGTATATTGTGCACTGCGTGGTTACTGAAACTATATTGTAAATACTGTTTTTGAACTTATATTACATGTAAGTGAGCTTGAGGTAAAAGTGCTGGAGGCCCGCTGCACTACTGAGATTTCTTGTTTAAAGATCTCACCCCACGATTGGGGAAGCTTATTTCAGGTTCAGGTAATGTTCAGGCTCAGGTAGGGGGCCGAGCTGAGTTAGATTTGTGCTCTCTTTTGCTGACCTGATAGTTTGCTGGCTAATTCACTGTTGTTTATGTTTACGGCTTTAGTCTATTGAGACTGTTGTTGGGCATTGTGCCTTATTTGGTGAGCATGGGGTTTGTCCATGCGACATGGATTGTTATTGTCTTTATTTTAAGTTGTAATTAACAATCTCGGGTTGACCAGGCTATGTGTTGTAGTCCTGTGGCTTTAGAATCTAATTATATCTATATATGAGGTATTTCTATTAGTTGTCTTGCAATTTACATACAGGCAGTATTTTATGAAATTGATTAAGTAATCAAGTCGGCTAAGGTTAATGACGTCGTAGATTGAATTAATGAAAAATTTATTCCGCAGTTTAATTAAGCATTAGCTTAATACGATAGTATGTGATAAAAATTCCGGGTTAACACGGGCTGTTACATTTTATGGTGTCAGCACTTTCTAGGGAAAAGTTGTATGTATTGCAATAACTTAGGATGTTTCGTTGCGTGTCTACTTTGTGTTCTCTTTGATTGGTGTGTGTTATGATGATGCATATGTGACCACATAGTGTACGCCTCATCAACTGATTCTTTGTGTAACTTGTGCAGAGTCATGGTGCCGCCGGGTGAAACCCTAGTACGAGTGAGGATCGATCGGATCCTATCCTGGCTGTATTTG
>JAVKPL010008548.1:0-32972 GCA_032173675.1 Gastrolobium villosum | reverse complement strand
GTCCTGTACCTTTGGTTCCATCGTATTGGGATTGTGGCGCCTTCCTACCCTTATTTCTTGTTTTAATTTCTTTCTTTTCTCGTTCCCAAAAGTCCAACAAAATCAACGCTTTACCCTACATCATCAATTTTCATTTTACCATACCTCAGATCAGATCTCGCGACCCACTTGTCCGTTTGATGAGGACATAGGAGGTGGCATGACCAAGACAACAAACATGGAGGACATACAAGGTCTTGGAGGTCCAATGACAAGAGCAAAAGCTAAAAAGGCAAAAGAGGCTCTAAATCTCTTGGTGACCACTTTACTTGAGACAAGCCCAATTCTAAAGGAAGAAGAGCCCAAAATGATACACTTAATTCAAATTGAAGACTTTGAAGACTAAGCCTCAATAGATATGCATGAAGGCTTTATTTTACTTGGCCCAAATTCTGCATTTTATTTTATTTTCCTTATATTCAGTTAAACTTTTGTAAAAAGGCTTATTGAGCTAGATTATTGGGCTGTCTATTTTCTTTTATATGTAAGCACTTTTAGGTTAAACTCAATATGATGTTGCCCACTATATAAGGGAACACCATAGCTTTTGAAGAGGAATTAACTCAGAATACAAAGATAACCCTTTTTTTTTTAGAGGCTAGCTTCTCTAGGGTTCTTTTGAGAATCTCAGAACTTATCAAGGGTGCTAATCTTTGTGTCATTCATCGGCTTATCAATCTTTGGATTGTGGCACCTTCCAATTATCGTTTCTTGATCGTGTTCAAAAATTCTTGTATCAAACCCTATCACCCAAACCTTCGATTTTCGTCCAAAATAGTCTCGGTTCATATCTCCTGATATACGCGTCGATTTTCGGTGCTTCTTGAGTCAAAATCGCGATTCAGAAAGAGATATTTCATCTCGTATTGGAAACGTCCGATTCCGAGGTCTGTAGCGTGAGATACGCTCTGTTCTTAACAGATCGTGTTGGTGGATGAATTTGGGGTTAAAATTTCCATTCCTAGTAGATCCTTTCCTTCTTTCCTATTGGGGATCATATCATGTGGTAATCAGAGCTCAGTTCTAGGATTGGAATTGGCTTTGATTTTCTCCATTGTTTCCATCAATTCTGATCACACATTTGGTAACCCTAATCCCTAGTATTTGTGTTTTTTTAATTTTGAATTGAGCAATTCTGTTTTTAGCATTTGTTGTTGGTTCCTAATTTGTTCCTTTGATATTCTGTTTGTTTCAATTTCTTGTTGTGTTCATAATTTCTGCACTTGTGTTCTTAAGGTTCATCCTATGTTCATCATTGTTCCTGATTTTTAATCCTTTCAATCCATGTTCCTTGAGAAGTATGTTGTTAGTGTGTTAAATAATAGCTTGTTATGTGGGGAATTCAATCAAATTCAGTTTAGCATTACTGCAATATGAATTTTTCATTCCAAAATTACTTATTCCATTTTATTGAAGCATTAGGTTTTTATAAATAAATAAAAAAATTGGTTTGGTTACACACTACTACTCTCAAATCAGGTCCAAAGTGTCTTCCTTGAATAATTCCTTCAATTTGGTTTGGTTTTCTTTGTCTTGCCTTCTTTGACATATTTCCAATTTGTATTGTGTCATTACGAATTCTTGAGTTTGGGATTGTACTCTTGAGTGTTCTTGGAGATTCTGTTAAGAACTTAAAGAGAGCTATTGAGAGGAAAAAGGCAAGAGAGCACACTACACAAAAGCCTAATAGAGAGCAACAAACACGAGTGATACATTTTAAGAGTGTAAACACGTGAGCGAGTGGTGAGGTCCAATTTCTTTTATTCTTGTTCTTTTCCTTTAATTATGGCAGGTGCAGGTGGTGAAGGTAGCCCTCCTCGTGAGAGAGAAAACAGGTTGCTAATCGATGCCATTATGGATCAAATGCAAACGATGATGAGGGAACAAACATAGGACTTATATGAGAGAATTGAACACTTAGAAAATCAAGGGAATCATGATGATAATGGACATAGAGGGAGGGATGAAAGAAGGAGAAGAAGAGATAATGAGAATGTTGCTAGAGAGGACAGAATTGAAGGGGTGAAGCTTAATATACCATCTTTTAAAGGAAAAAGTGATCCAGAGGCCTATTTGGAGTGGGAAATGAAGATTGAGCATTTATTTTCATGTCACAACTATACTGAAGAAAAGAAAATGAAGGTGGCAGCCATGGAGTTTAGTGATTATGCTCTCATTTGGTGGGACCAATTGCAAAAGGAGAGGATAACATATGAAGACCCATTGGTGGATAGTTGGGTGGAGATGAAAAGGCTAATGAGAAGAAGATTTGTTCCTTCCCATTATCATAGAGACCTTCACAATAAACTTCAACGGCTTACACAAGGTAACAAGAGTGTAGATGAGTATTATAAAGAGATGGAGGTTTCCTTGATTAGAGCAGATGTTAGTGAAGAACGGGAGGCTACTATGGCACGGTTCTTGCATGGACTGAATAGTGACATAAGGGATGTTGTGGAGTTGCAAAATTATGTGGAGTTGGAGGATTTAGTGCATCAAGCTAGTAAGGTAGAACAACAACTCAAGAGAAAGGGTGTCATGAGGAAAAACTCTTCTAATTTAAATTCTTCAAGTCGGAAGGACAGAAATAAGAAGGAGGGAGGTACTTCATCAAGCAACCCCACTGCTGCACCTCAAAGGACTCAAATTAAGTCCAATGAGACCCCTAAGAAGACAAGGAATAGTGAAATAAAATGTTTCAAGTGTTTGGGAAGAGGTCACATAGCTTCAGAGTGTCCAACTAAGAAGACTATGTTACTTGAAGAGGATGGAGATATTAGTAGTGAGTCTTCTTCAGATTTTGCCTCACATGATGCAGAAGATGAGTATATTGAAGAAATAATACCGGAAAGAGATTTGTTTATGGTAAGAAGGATGTTGGGTAGCCAAGCAAAAGACCTGGATGATAGTCAAAGGAAGAATATTTTTCATACTAGATGCCTTATCCAAGGAAAGGTGTGCTTTTTAATTATTGATGGAGGGAGTTGTACCAATGTTGCAAGTGCTAGAATGGTGTCAAAATTGGGTTTGGAAACCAAACCTCACCCGTTGCCATACAAGCTTCAATGGCTTAGTGAGGATGGTGAAGTGACTGTAAGCAAACAAGTTGATGTGAACTTCTCCATAGGAAAGTATGAGGATACATTTTTATGTGATGTGGTGCTAATGGAGGCTTGTCATTTGCTTCTAGGGAGACCTTGGCAATATGATAATAAAGTTATTCATGATGGTTACACCAACAAATTCTCTTTTGTGCGTAAAGAACGCAAGACTATTCTTGCACCTTTGACTCCAATAGAAGTTAGTGAGGATCATTTCAAAATGAGAGACAAAAGAAAGCAAGAGAGAAAAGAAAGTGGAGAGGAAAAGGGGAAAGAGAGTGGAAGAGAGAAAGAAAAGAGAGAGAAAAAAGAGACAAACACAAAATTTGTTTATAAAAGAAAAAGAGGTGAAAAAGGCTATGCAATTGAAAAAACCAATGCTCTTACTTTTGAGTAAAGAGAGTAATAATATCAAAAATGCAAGTCCTACTAACTCTCTTCCAAATGAGGTTTCTTCTATGTTGCAGGAATTTAAAGATGTTTTTCCTAAAGAGGTTCCTCATGGGTTACCACCTCTAAGAGGTATAGAACATCAAATTGATCTCATTCCAGGGGCTTCATTGCCTAACAGACCAGCCTATAGGAGTAACCCACAAGAGACTAAAGAGATTCAAAGACAAGTTGAAGACTTGATGCAAAAAGGATGGGTGCAAGAAAACCTAAGTCCATGTGCAGTTCCAGTCATTCTAGTACCTAAGAAAGATGGAACTTGGAGGATGTGCACTGATTGTAGAGCCATCAATAACATCACGGTAAAGTATAGGCACCCCATTCCTAGATTGGATGATTTATTGGATGAATTGCATGGTGCTTGTGTTTTTTCTAAAATTGATTTGAAAAGTGGATACCATCAAATTAGGATTAGAGAAGGGGATGAATGGAAAACAGCTTTTAAAACTAAATATGGGCTGTATGAATGGTTGGTTATGCCCTTTGGTTTAACTAATGCACCTAGTACCTTCATGAGATTAATGAATCATGTGTTAAGGGAATTTTTAGGGAAGTTTGTTGTAGTTTATTTTGATGATATTCTGATTTATAGCAAATCCTATGATGATCACCTTGTGCATTTGAGGTATCTTGTGGAAGCACTAAGGCATGAGAAATTATATGCTAACATGGAAAAATGTGTGTTTTGTATAGACCATGTTGTTTTTCTTGGTTTTGTTGTTAGCTCACAAGGAATGCAAGTTGATCAAGAGAAGGTGAAATCTATTCAAGAGTGGCCAACTCCTAAGAATGTAAGTGAGGTGAGAAGCTTTCATGGCTTAGCTAGTTTCTATAGGAGATTGTTAAATATTTCAGTACCATAGCTGCACCCTTGAATGAAGTGATTAAAAGGCATGTTGGTTTTAAATGGGGTGAAAAACAAGAGAAAGCCTTTGCTCCCTCAAAGATAAATTAACTCATGCACCTATTCTTGTATTGCCTAATTTTTCTAAATCTTTTGAGATTGAATGTGATGCATCTAATGTGGGGATAGGGGTTGTTTTGATGCAAGAGGGGCATCCCATTGCCTATTTTAGTGAAAAACTGAATGGGGCTGCTCTTGATTATTCCACATATGATAAGGAATTGTATGCATTGGTAAGGGCTTTGCAAACATGGCAACACTATCTCTTGCCCAAAGAGTTTGTCATCAACAGTGACCATGAGTCCTTAAAGTACTTAAAAGGACAAGGCAAGCTTAACAAAAGGCATGCCAAATGGGTAGAGTTCTTAGAGCAGTTTCCCTATGTGATCAAGCACAAGAAAGGTAAGTCTAATGTCGTTGCAGATGCACTTTCAAGAAGGTATGCTTTGTTCTCTACTCTTGAAACTAAGTTCATTGGTTTTGATCATATTAAGGCATTATATGAGCATGATCCAGACTTTGCACAAATCTATAAAACTGGTGTGGATGCTGCTCAAAATGGGTTTTTTAGGCATAATGATTACTTGGTTAAAGAAAAGAGATTGTGTGTTCCTAAAGGTTCCATTAGGGAATTACTTGTGAAAGAGGCACATGCGGGGGGATTAATGGGACATTTTGGAATCCAAAAGACTCTAGACATGCTGCATGAACATTTTTATTGGCCACACATGAAGCGTGATGTACATAAATTGTGTGAAAGATGCATTGTATGTAAGCAGTCTAAGTCTAAATTATTGCCTCATGGGTTGTATACTCCTTTACCTATTCCAGATTGCCCTTGGATTGATATTTCTATGGATTTTGTGTTAGGACTACCTCGGTCTAAAAATGGTAAAGATTCTATTTTTGTTGTGGTGGACAGGTTTTCTAAGATGGAACATTTTATTCCGTGCAAAAAGGTTGATGATGCAATCCATATTGCTGATTTGTTCTTCAAGGAAGTGGTAAGACTCCATGGGCTTCCAAGAAGCATTGTCTCTGATCGTGATACTAAATTCGTAAGCCATTTTTGGAGGACATTATGGACATAAAGATGGTAAGAGTAAGGGTGAATATGAGCGAAAACTACATGAAAAGGTAAAAGCAAACATTGAGAAAAGGGTAGACAGCTATGCTAAGCAGGCAAATAAAGGAAGGAAGAAGGTAATTTTTGAACCAGGTGATTGGGTTTACTTCATTTGCGAAAAGAGAGGTTCCCTTCCCAAAGGAAATCTAAGCTTCAACCAAGAGGAGATGGCCCTTTCCAAGTGCTGTCCAAAATTAATGATAATGCCTACAAAATAGACCTTCGTGGTGAGTATGGTGTAAGTGCTACTTTTAATGTGGCTGATTTGTCCCTTTTTGATGCAGGAGATGAGGATTACAATTTGAGGACAAATTCTTCTAAAGAAGGAGGGAATGATGAGGACATAGGAGGTGGCATGACCAAGACAACAAGCTTGGAGGACATACAAGGTCTTGGAGGTCCAATGACAAGAGCAAAAGCTAAAAAGGATAAAGAGGCTCTAAATCTCTTGGTGACCACTTTACTTGAGACAAGCCCAAGTCTAAAGGAAGAAGAGCCCAAAATGATACACTTAATTCAAGTTGAAGATCTTTGAAGACTAAGCCTCAATGGATATGCATGAAGGCTTTATTTTACTTGGCCCAAATTCTGCATTTAATTTTATTTTCCTTATATTCAGTTAAACTTTTGTAAAAAGGCTTATTGGGCTGTCTATTTTCTTTTATGTGTAAGCACTTTTAGGTTAAACTCAATATGATGTTGCCCATTATATAAGGGAACACCATAGCCTTTGAAGAGGAATTAATTCAGAATACAAAGATAACCTTTTTTTTTTGAGAGGCTAGCTTCTCTAGGGTTCTTTTGAGAATCTCAGAACTTATCAAGGGGGCTAATCGTTGTGGCGTTCATAGGCTTATCAATCTTTGGATTGTGGCACCTTGCAATTATCGTTTCTTGATCGTGTTCACAAATTCTTGTATCAAACCCTATCACCCAAACCATCAATTTTCGTCCAAAATAGTCTTGGTTCATATCTCCTGATATACGCATCGGTCTTCGGTGCTTCTTGAGTCAAAATCGCGATTCAGAAAGAGATCTTTCACCTCGTTTTGGAAACGTCCGATTCCGAGGTCTGTAGCGTGAGATACGCTCTGTTCTTAACAGATCGTGTTGGTGGATGAATTTGGGGTTAGAATTTCCATTCCTAGTAGATCCTTTCCTTCTTTCCTATTGGGGATCATATCACCGTTTTCGGTGATTCTTGGGTCTATTTCGCGTTTCGGAACGTGCTCTTTCACGTCGTCTTGGAATCACTAAATTCCGAGTTGTACAGCGTGAGATATGATCACTTTTTTGCCAGGACGGGTTGGAAGCTGAATTTTGGGCATAAATTCCATTTCTAGTTGATCAAATCCTGTCACTTCTCTTGAGGTTCATATTATTTGGTATCAAAGCTCAGTTCTAGGTTTGGAATGAAGTTAAATTTTTGGTAACTCTTTTACCCTAAAAATTGTTTTCTAAATTTGAGTTGTGTAATTTTGTTTCAACCTTTGTGTTTAGTCCCTAATTTGTTCTTTCTTCCAGTTTCTTGTTCAATTCATACATTTTTGTAGTTGTGTTCGTGGTGTTCATCCATGTTCATCATTGTTCATGATCTTTAATCCTTTCAATTCGTGTGCCTTGAGTAGTATGTTGTTAGTGTGTTAATTAATAGCTTGTTTTGTTGGGAATTCTGTCTAGTTTCGTTCTCAATTTCATGTTTCATTTCAAAATTATGAATTTCAATTATTAGAGGCATCCTGTGTTAAAAAAAGTGATTGGTGTTGAAAATTTAGTTTGCTGCAGTAAGGCAAAATTAAAAAAAAAAATTCTCGTTAAAAAAAAAAATTCAGCAGCTTATTATTTAGCTCAAATACACACCACTTTTTTTAATCAAGTCATAAGAGTTTTCCTCGAATATTTCTTTTAACCTGTTCTTCTTTGTCTTGTCTTTTTTGACATCTTTTCAATCTATGGATCGTGTGACCACTATTTTGTTGAGTTCTGTGTTGTACTCTTGAGTGCTTTTAGAGATTCTATTAAGAACTTAAAGAGAACTATTGAGTGGTAAAAGGCAAGAGAGCATTTTATACAAAAGCCTAATAGAGAGCAACAAACACGAGTGATACATCTCTAAGAGTGTAAACACATGAGAGGTGTGGTGAGGTCCTATTGCTTTCACTTTTGTTTTTTTCTTTTTCTTTTTCTTGAATTAAGGCAGGTACGGGTGGTGAAGGTAGCCCTCCTCCTGAGAGAGAAAACAGGTTGCTAATCGATACCATTATGGATCGAATGCAAACGATACCATTATGTGGAGTTGGAGGACATAGTGCATCAAGCTACTAAGGTAGAATAGCAATACAAGAGAAAGAGTGTCATGAGAAGGAGCTCTTCTAATTTTAATTCTCCAAGTTGGAAGGAAAGACATAAGAAGGATGGAAGTACTTCCTCAACCAATTCCAGTGCTGCACCTCAAAAGACTCAAACTAAGTCCAATGAGGTCCCTAAAAGGACAAGGAGTAGTGAAATAAAATGCTTCAAGTGTCTTGGAAGAGGTCACATAGCTTCAGAGTGTCCAACTAAGAAGACTATGATACTTAAGGAGGATGGAAAGATTATTAGCGACTCTTCTTCAGATTCTGCCCCGCCTAGTGATGAAGAGGAGTATGAAGAGGAAACTATACCGGAAGGAGATTTGTTTATGGTGAGAAGGATGTTGGGCAGTCAAGCAAGAGACATGGATGAGAGCCAAAGGGAGAACATTTTCCATACTAGATGCCTAATCAAAGGAAAGGTATGTTCTTTAATTATTGATGGGGGAAGTTGTACCAATGTTGCAAGTGCTAGAATGGTGTCTAAATCAGGATTGGAGACTAAACCTCACCCACACCCATACAAGCTTATTGGCTTAGTGAGGATGGTGAAGTGACTGTAAGTAAGCAAGTGGAGTTGGATTTATCCATAGGGAAGTATGATGATACAGTTTTGTGTGATGTGGTGCCCTTGGAGGCTTGTCATTTGCTTCTTGGGAGACCTTGGCAATATGATAAGAAAGTTATTCATGATTGATACACCAATAAGTTCTCTTTTGTACATAAAGAACGCAAGACAACTCTTGCGCCTTTGACTCCAAGAGAAGTTAGTGAGGATCAATCAAAAATGAGAGATAAAAGAAAACAAGAGAGAAAACAAAAAGTGAGTGAAAAGAAAAGAGAAAAAGAGAGTGGAAGAGAACAAGAGAAGGAGAGGAATGCATCAAACCTATTTATAAAAGAAAAAGTGATGAAAAAGGCTATGCATTTGCAAAAGCCAATGCTTTTACTTTTGAGTAAAGAGAGAAATATAAAGGATGCAGGTACTACTAACTCTCTTCCAAATGAGGTTTCTTCTTTGTTGCAGGAATTTGAAGATGTCTTTCCCAAAGAGGTTCCTCAAGGACTACCCCCTCTAAGAAGCATAGAACATCAAATTGATCTCATTCCAAGAGCTTCATTACCTAATAGGCCAGCTTATAGGAGTAACCCCCAAGAAACCAAGGAGATTCAAAGGCAAGTTGAAGACTTGATGCAAAAGGGGTGGGTGCAAGAAAGTTTAAGTCCATGTGCAGTTCCAGTCATTCTAGTGCCTAAGAAAGATGGGACTTGGAGGATGTGCACTGACTGTAGAGCCATCAAAAATATCACGGTAAAGTATAGACATCCCATTCCTAGATTGGATGATTTATTGGATGAATTGCATGGTGCTTGTTTCTTCTCTAAAATTGATATGAAAAGTGGATATCATCAAGTTCGGATTAGAGAAGGGGATGAGTTAAAACAGCTTTTAAAACTAAGGGTTTTATGTTTATTATGTTGTAGGAAAAGTGATTGTGTAATGTTATAGAGATTCGTTTTGCGTGCCATATTTTTTCTTTTTTCTTTTGTTTTAAAATGTGTGGGCCCCACAAAATGTTCTGTGTGTAGGAAAGTTTGTTGTGTTATGTTAAAGGAGGAAATAAAAACCCAAAAACTAAATATGGGTTGTATGAATTGTTAGTTATGCCCTTTGGTTTAACCAATGCTCCTAGTACCTTCATGAGATTGATGAATCATGTGTTAAGGGAATTTCTAGGAAAATTTGTTGTGGTTTATTTTGATGATATTCTGATTTATAGTAATTCATATGATGATCATCTTGTGCATTTGAGGTGTGTTTTAGAAGCTCTAAGGCGTGAAAAATTGCATGCTAATTTGGAAAAATGTGAGTTATGTATGGAACATGTAGTTTTTCTTGGTTTTGTTGTTAGCTCATAAGGAGTGCAGGTTGATCAAGAGAAGGTGAAAGCTATTCAAGAGTGGCCAACTCCTAAGAATGTAAGTGAGGTAAGGAGCTTTCATGGCTTAGCCAGTTTCTATAGGAGGTTTGTCAAAGATTTTAGTACAATGGCTGCACCCTTGAATGAAGTGATTAAAAGGCATGTGGGTTTTACATGGGGCGAAGAACAAGAGCAAGCTTTTGTTGCTCTCAAAGAAAAATTGACCCATGCACCTATTCTTGCATTGCCTAATTTTACCAAATCTTTTTAGATTGAATGTGATGCATCCAATGTGGGGATATGGGCAGTTTTGATGCAAGAGGGACATCCCATTGCTTATTTTAGTGAAAAATTAAATGGGGCCGTCCTTAATTATTCCACATATGATATAGAATTGTATGCATTGGTAAGGGCTTTGCAAACATGGCAGCATTATCTCTTGCCCAAAGAGTTTGTTATCCATAGTGACCATGAGTCCTTAAAGTACTTAAAAGGGCAAGGCAAACTTAACAAAAGGCATGCCAAATGGGTTGAGTTCTTGGAGCAATTTCCCTTCGTGATCAAGCACAAGAAAGGTAAGTCCAATGTGGTAGGTGATGCACTTTCAAGAAGGTATGCTTTGTTCCCTACTCTTGAAACTAAGTTCATTGGCTTTGAGCATATTAGTTTGGAATTGATGTCATTGATGTGAAACAATAATATTTTTTGTTTCATTGCTTGTCTTGTTACAATATTTGTATGCTGTGTCATTTTGGGGTCATGTGTAAACATACCTGAATTCTGGGTTCCCTTTTATGCCTTATAAGTCCCCCACAATTTGGGTCGAGGACCATTTTAGTCCATGTAATTTTTAACAGTTGGTCAAATAGGTCCCTAACAAATTCATCGAGACCCAAATTAGTCCCTCCAACACATGAAAATAAGACCAAAGGGGCACCAAAAGCTGTTACCACATAAGCTCATTCCCCCCTTCTGTTTAATTCCCTCAATCGTTGTTGTTACTGGCATTCCCTCAATCCACAGAAGCTCATACAGTCTTTTGACATTTTGATTGGCATTTCAAGATAAATTAATACTTAGCAAATTGTGCTTTATGAACAATTAAGTTCAAGGACATTAACCATTTTAAGAACAATCAACATCTCATTACATCCCAACAGTGGTCTTTCCATTACGGAGAAGCATACATATTACAGATTAAAAATGATCATTTCACTCCACCCTACTACAAAGATATAAACATATTACAAAGACAATGATAATGGATCAGCTAAGCCTACATTTACACAATGGAGCAGCTCTCCTTCTTCCACTACTGGACCCAAACGAACTACCTAAGCTCCCCCTTCCAGACGACATAATCATGGCATAAACACAAAGTTCAACCCTAAATCGAACAGTATACACCCACCTTCCCTAAACCGTCAATCATTTTACCTAAACCATCAATCAGTTTTCCCCAAATTCATGCGTTCAACCTTCGATTCGATGCCATGCTTTCTGGTTTTAGTTGAACCCTAAACCCTAAACGATGACGTTTCTTGGATGAAAGAGAACTTTGTGTCCAACGTGGCTGAGCTTACCCAAACGACATCGTCCAAGCACTCCACGTGGGCAACCGCATGTCACTTAACGTGACACATCAACACCGTCACTCACTTCGTCAATTTTCATTTGACAGAAGGACTAACGTGGGACCTGTTTGACATTGTTGGGGACTTTTTTTGAGTTTATTTTTCTTAGGGACTAATTTGGCCACCGCATTTTTTGTCAGGGACCAATTTAGGTCATTACTCTTTATGTTTTTAGCTTCAGATAGTACTATGTTGTTTTCTGTTGAGACTGTTGTTGGGCTTTGTGACACGAGCTGTCGAACTCGTGCAAATTAAAAATTATTTTTAATTAGGGTTCAAAAATTTGCAGTAAAGTGGAAACCCTAAGTCGTCTATCAAGGAAATTGAATTGGTAAAAATCGCTTATGAAAACAGAAAATAAAAGGGGGTTTTGGATTTTGGTTGAATAAAAGACAGAATATAAAAACTGGGGTTAAAACTTCGTAATTAAAATTAACCAACCTAGGGTTAGGGTTCCATGGACGTCCTTCATTGGATAAAAATTACCAAATTCGCGGTTGATCTCAATTGAATCAGAATCCTTATTTTCAATTGAGAACAATCGGATCATCAAATCTGATGATTATTCCTTTTCCATGATCGCAATCGCGAACCTCAGATCGAATATCCACAATCGCACGATATCGATCTGAGTAAGGAAAAGAAACAAATCTTGTTAAAGAATTAGAAAAATTACCAAATTCACGATTAATCTCAATTGAATCAGAATTCTTATTTCCAATTGAGGTTAATCGGATCATCAGATCTGATGATCATTCTTCACCCATAATCGCAATCGCGAACCTCAGATCGAATATCCACAATCGCACGATATTGATCTGAGTTAGGGTAAAGAAACAAATCTGGTTAGAGATTGATCGCAGATCCTCTAAACAGATCCATGGAATCCCTTCCTCTTTGGTTGATTAAAAGAGGATTTAGCCTAGCATGGCTAGGATAAACATAATTACAAATTAAATTGCATAAAAGAAAAAGAAGAAGAAGAAGAAGATGAAGAACGCGAAGAACGCTTCAGAGAAAATGCTTTGATCCACAATTCTGAAAATTACATAATGAAACAATGTTTTCTACTTTTCCTTCATATACCCCTACCCAAAATGGGCTAGGGCTCAAATCAAATCGGCCCAATTGTCTAAAATAAAATAAAAAAAACTAAAACTTAATTACAAGTCTAAAAACTTCAGCAAGACATGTTCTTCTTGATGCCAGAAATCGACCAGCTTCCAGTCCGAATTGGGCTTCGAGCTTTTCATAAGAATTGTAGCTTTCTTTGTTATCTGAAAAATCCAACAAGAACGGAGTCAATCCGATAACTGTGGACTGAGATATGGCCAAAATACAGAAGTAACGTAAAGCTGAAAAATTCATAAGAAAATAAATTAAACCAATCAAAAACTAAAAATGTAAATTAACTCAAAACATCATTATTTTATTCAAATAAATCCTAAAAATACTAATCAAGAGTAACAAATAAGTGCAATAAAATATGAGTTATCAAATTCCCCCACACTTATCTTTTTGCACTCCTGGGCAAAAACTAAAATTGAAAGCAAAGACTAAGATCAACCAATCATTTCTAACAACTATCAAGCATACTGAAAATATACAAAGATCACAAGTCTTGCACAGATAAATCAATCAAGACAGAAATTCCCTAATCTCAAATCTCAAAACTTGCTAACTTCAGCTGCATATTCCAATTACAGAAAATGGTTTCTCACAGGATGCTCTCAATATTTTTCTCTCAAGTGTATCAGGTAATCAGTGTATCACTCAAATCTACTCAAGAAAATCATTCTACCATAGGCTTGCTCAAATTCTACTTCTCCATTGCTACTAACACATGCATGCACAAATCAAGAGGGCTTTATGCAGGGTTGTAATGGGGCTGAGGTGAAGGTGTGGATGAAATATGGAAA
Source organism: Gastrolobium villosum (assembly GCA_032173675.1). Lineage (NCBI taxonomy): Eukaryota > Viridiplantae > Streptophyta > Magnoliopsida > Fabales > Fabaceae > Gastrolobium > Gastrolobium villosum. The sequence goes on along the minus strand of JAVKPL010008548.1, from coordinate 19,526 downwards.
ATATGGTTAAACACCCCAGAAATCTACAAGAGAAAAAGTTAAAGATTACACAAAAATAACGAAAAGACAAAAATAAACACAAAATAAACACACTTTTTTTTTCTTTCATTTTTTTTTTGCTCTTTTTTTTTTTATAACACATAGAACCATATAACAAAGAAAAGAATCAGATTGTCACCCCTCCACACTTAAACTTTTGCACGTCTCGGGTAAACCTCCACACCTAAACACAACATCATACTGAAAACCATTGCTCAGTAAATCTCCAGGGTGTGGAATTAATTGGTTTTTCACTTAGATTTGTAATGTGGCTAAAGAAATAAAGGATATAAAGGCTCAAAGGGGCTCACCAAGGGATAATAATGTAAGGGATGGCTATCTGGCTAAAGTGGGTAAAGAAAGAAATGAATGCCTCAATCATATTCATGCATGTAAGTGAAAAATGCAGTTTCAAAAAGAATCAGAGCAAGTTCTAGAGAGCAAAGATCAAGAGTAGAAGCACACAAGAACGAAAGCATGGCCAGAAGATATGCCATGTATACAGGCTCAAAACCTCACAAGGGGTAACCAAATCATGCAATCAACATCACAGCATCAATCAACAAGTATTGCAATCCAAGAATTGATATCAAAGCCTAATAGACTTTACTATCAAACATTGTGATCTAATTCTACTCCATGTAACACTCAATAATAACCAGAAAGAAGAGGAAAATCTACCTATGAAAGTCAAAAACTAAAAGAAAGAAAGAAAAAGAAAAATGCAAATAACATAAAGAAAAGAAAAAGAGGGAAGAAGACTCCCTGGACTCCCTAAGGAGGATAAACAGCATCAGTGAGTAGAGCCTCTGCCTCCACAGGTTGCTTCTGGGGTCCTTCATGAACAACTTTGAGGTGATGACCAATCATTGTGCAACTCTTCCCCATCTGCTTATCACGCAACTTTGGGGGCTTTCTTTTTTGTGTGCGTTTCTTCTTCTCTTGATCCTTTCTTCCAATCTTACGCAAACTTTTCTGCATACTAAAAACAGAGGAAGAACTTTTTGGTACCCATTTCATCTTGGGTCTATGAGAGTTAGGATCAAAATCATTACCAGAATGGGGAGTCTTGCCTAAATTCACATTTAGTACACATTCAGAATTAACATTAATAGGCAAGTCATAATCCACAAGTAATGCACAATCAATAATCAATTCAGAATCAACCTTATCAGCCACATCATGAATCACTTTTATGCATGAAACTGAATGATCAACCTGAACCTTAGAATGCTTCATGGAATCAAATATAGTAAAATGTAAAATGCTATCACCAAATTCCATGGATAGAGTCCCAGCATGCACATCTATTTTGGTCCTTGCTGTTCTCATGAAAGGCCTACCAAGTATAATTGGTGATCTATTAGTAGCAGTCTCACTCTCCATTTCTAAAATGTAGAAATCAGCAGGAAAAATCAAATTATTAACTCTGACCAATACATCCTCAATCAAACCAAATGGGTGAATACTACTCCTATTAGCTAATGTAACCACAATACTAGTAGCACGCAAAGGACCAAGACCAAGAGACTTATACACAGATTCAGGCATGACATTAATTGAAGCCCCTAAGTCTAGCATGCAATCATGAAAAACAGAATTGCCAATCACACAAGGAATAGTAAATGTCCCTGGATCTTGACACTTTTTAGGCATAGGTTGGATGAGTGCTGATACATTCTGACTCAGGTTAACTTGCTCATCTCCTTTCAGTCTCCTCTTGTTGGTGCACAGCTCCTTTAAAAACTTAGCATATCTCGGAATCTGCTGTATTGCATCCAGAAAAGGGATGTTCACTTCAACTTTTCGGAAGGTGTCAAGTATCTCTTTATCTTGAGCCTTTGCTGATTGTTTCTTGGACTGAGTGGCTCTTTGAGGGAATGGCAGAGGGATATGGACATCAGATGTATCAGTGATCTGCTTCTTGGAACTAGTGTCACCTCCCTTAGATGACTCAACAGCAGCTTGGTTTGGCTCCTCCATTTGCTTTCCAGACCGCACAGTAATAGCACTCACATTTCCGCTTCCTTTTGGATTTGGAACTGTTTGGGATGGAAGGGAGCTTCCACTTGCTTGTTGATTCTGACTCATGGATGTTGCAAGTTGGCCAATCTGTGTTTGCAGATTCTGGATTGAAGACTCAGTCCTCTGCTGGAATTGCAGATTGTTAGTTGCCATCTGCTTCACTAAATCCTCCAAAGAAGGACCATTGCTACTGGCTTGCTGCTGCATTGGCGGCTGCTGCATTGGTTGCTGCATTGGTGGCTGCTGCATTGGTGACTGCTGCATTGGTTGCTGCATTGGTGACTGCTGCATTTGTTGTTGCTGCATTTGCTGTGGAGGTGCACTTTGCTGATTCTGGCTCCACTTGAGATTTGGATGATTTTTCCAGCCAGGATTATATGTATTAGAGAAAGGATTGTTTTGCTGCTGTTGGTACTGTGGATTTCCATGAAAAACTGCAGCAACAGACTGATCAACTTGGAAACCGCTGTCTTGTAGAGAAGGACAAGCATCCGTGGGGTGAGAAGGATCACAGCAGATGCCACACGGGTTGCTTGTCTGTTGAGCAGAAGGTTGCACTGTCTGTGTCACTGCCAACTGCCTCACCATTGATGTCAACTCATCAAGCCTGTTCTCTATTCTCTGGTTCTCTGTGCTTGATATTCCTCCTGCTGCTGCCACTGTTGGATTCTACATTGGAGAAGCTTGCACTTGGAAAACTGCACTGCTGTTTGCTCTAGTGCCAAATTGTTGAGCATTGACTGCTATCTCAACAATCAATTCTTTTGCCTCAACAGGGGTTTTATTGCTCAGGACTCCTCCACTAGCTGCATCTAAAAGATTCCTATCCATAGGTAGCAACCCTTCATAGAAGTAAACAATAAGGAGATTTTCTGGAATCTGATGGTGTGGACAGCTTGCACAAACCCTTTTGAACCGCTCCCAATACTCATGCATGTTCTCCCCATTAGCCTGCTTTATGCCACTGATATCCTTTCTGATTGTGGTGGCTCTGGATGAAGGGGAGAATTTCTCCATAAACAATATTGACATATCATTCCAGCTTACAATGGAGGAAGGTGGCAAGTAGTACAACCAGTCCTTAGCTCCACTGTCCAATGAGAAGGGAAAGGCACGCAGCTTGATTTGCTCCTCATTCACCCCTGGTGGCTTCATAGTGCTGCAGACTACATGAAGCTCTTTCAAATGCTTATATGGATCCTCACCTGCAAGACCGTGAAACTTGGGAAGCAAATGGATAAGACAAGACTTAAGTTTAAAACCAGTATCAAGATCAAGATAACGAATGCAAAAAGGCTGATAGTTAACATCAGGTGCAGACAATTGCTTTAAGCTTCTATTATCCATTTTTTTTTTGAATTAATGACAGTACGACTAGAAGAAAAAAAAATGTACCCTATAAAAAAAATTATTTAAATTTAAACTACAGTAGAAATTAGCCAAAATAAAATTAGAAATACTATTGAACGATTGAAAAAAAATAAAAATAAATAAAAAAAATAAAATAAAACTTAATTACAAGTCTAAAAACTTCAGCAAGACATGTTCTTCTTGACGCCAGAAATCAACCAGCTTCCAGTCCGAATTGGGCTTCGAGCTTTTCATAAGAATTGTAGCTTTCTTTGTTATCTGAAAAATCCAACAAGAACGGAGTCAATCCGATAACTGTGGACTGAGATATGGCCAAAATACAGAAGTAACGTAAAGCTGAAAAATTCAGAAGAAAATAAATTAAACCCAATCAAAAACTAAAAATGTAAATTAACTCAAAACATCATTATTTTATTCAAATAAATCATAAAAATACTAATCAAGAGTAACAAATAAGTGCCATAAAATATGAGTTATCACTTTGTTGCCTTATTTGGTGAGCATGGCGATTGTCCATGCCACATAGACTTGATTTTGTCTTGTTTTATTTAAAGTTGGATAATGTATCAGGGTATTGTCCGGACTACGTGTTGTAGATCAGTGACTTTAGATATTCACTTTAATATTTATATATGAGGTATTTAGTTAGTTGTCTTGCAATTTACACACAGGCAATATATTATGAAATTGATTAAATAATCAACTTGACTAAGTATAATGACGTCATAATTGAATTAAAGAAAAAGTTATTCCGCGTTTTAATTAAGCGTAGCTTAATACGATGACATGTTAACAAACCGGGTTAACACGAGGTGTTACAAGTACCATTTTTGAAAGGGATTTAAAGTCTTAATCATGGATCCGCCCTTAACAGGATTGTCTCCCATAAAAGATATCTTTGATTTATCCAAAATACTGCTGTATTTGTCCAACAATGGTATAGAGAATATGTTCTTGGTGTATGACAAAATTAGTCATTTTCATTAAGTTTATATTTGATGTATATAAATTATAACAATAGTGATATGAACCTCAAGAGAAGTGACCGGATTGGATCAATTAGAAATGGAATTTATACCCTAAATTCAGCCTCCAACGCGTCCTGACTAAAAAAATGATCATATCTCACGCTGCACAACTCGGAATTGAGTGATTCCAAAACGAGGTTAAAGAGCACGTTTCGAAACGCGAAATAGACCCAAGAATCATCGACAACGAACAAGTGGGTCGCGAGATCTGATCTGAGGTAGGGTAAAATGAAAATTGATGATGTAGGGTTTAGCGTTGATTTTGTTGGACTTTTGGGAACGAGAAAAGAAAGAAATTAAAACAAGAAACAAGGGTAAGAAGGTGCCACAATCCAAGGATTGATAAGCCTATGAACGCCACAAGGATAAGAACTCTCGATAAGTTCAGAGATTCTCAAAAGAACCCAAGAGAACTAGTCTCACCAAAATAGGTTAACTTGATATTCAAAATCTGATTACAACAGTTGTATATCCTCCCTTATTTATACTTGGAACATCCCTCCAAGAATAGGAAAAGACTAGCAAATGAAAAGACACTAATCATCCCCACTAAGCATTTATTACATTGATGACATTAACTAAATTCTGATTGGGATATGGCTTGGACTTGATATCTTCATGATTAGTCCACATTTGCAGAATTAGCCCACTAAGAGCTTCCGTAAACTTCTTGGCCCTTGACCTTGTGATTGGCCCATTTGGCAATTGCAATGGATCATTTGGCATTGTCTCCTTATTCATATCAGTGATGCCACCTCCTAAGTCTTCATCATTCCCTCCTTCTTGAGAAGAATTTGCCCTCAAATTGTAGTCCTCTTCTCCTACATCAAAAGGGGACAAATCAGCCACATTAAAGTAGCACTTACACCATACTCACCAGGGAAGTCTATCTTGTAGGCAGCATGCAAATGAAACCATTTTGGGCAGCATGCACACAAGATTTATAGATTTGTGAGAAGTCTGGATCATGCTCATACAATGCTTTAATATGCTTAAAGCCAATGAACTTAGTTTCAAGAGTAGAGAACAAAGCATACCTTCTTGAAAGTGCATCTGCTACCACATTGGACTTACCTTTTTTGTGCTTGATCACGTAGGGAAATTGCTCCAAGAACTCAACCCATTTGGATGCCTTTTGTTAAGTTTGCCTTGCCCTTTTAAGTACTTTAAGGACTCATGGTCACTATGGATAACAAACTCTTTGGGCAAGAGATAGTGCTGCCATGTTTGCAAAGCCCTTACCAATGCATACAATTCTTTATCATATGTGGAATAATTAAGGACGGTCCCATTTAATTTTTCAATAAAATAAGCAATGGGATGTCCCTCTTGCATCAAAACTGTCCCTATCCCCACATTGGATGCATCACATTCAATCTCAAAATATTTGGAAAAATTAGGCAATGCAAGAATAGGTGCATCGGTCAATTTTTCTTTGAGAGCAGCAAAAGCTTGCTCTTGTTTTTCGCCCCATGTAAAACCCACATGCCTTTTAATCACTTCATTCAAGGGTGCAGCCATTGTACTAAAATCTTTGACAAACCTCCTATAGAAACTGGCTAAGCCATGAAAGCTCCTTACCTCACTTACATTCTTAGGAGTTGGCCACTCTTGAATAGCTTTCACCTTCTCTTGATTAACCTGCACTCCTTGTGAGCTAACAACAAAACCAAGAAAAACTACATGTTCCTTACATAACTCACATTTTTCCACATTAGCATGCAATTTTTCACGCCTTAGAGCTTCTAAAACACACCTCAAATGCACAAGATGATCATCATAGGATTTACTATAAATCAGAATATCATCAAAATAAACCACAACAAATTTTCCTAGAAATTCCCTTAACACATGATTCATTAATCTCATGAAGGTACTAGGAGCATTGGTTAAACCAAAGGGCATAACTAACCATTTATACAACCCATATTTAGTTTTAAAAGCTGTTTTCCATTCATCCCCTTCTCTAATCCGAATTTGATGATATCCACTTTTCAGATCAATTTTAGAGAAGAAACAAGCACCATGCAATTCATCCAATAAATCATCCAATCTAGGAATGGGATGTCTATACTTTACCGTGATATTATTGATGGCTCTACAGTCAGTGCACATCCTCCAAGTCCCATCTTTCTTAGGCACTAGAATGACTGGAACTGCACATGGACTTAAACTTTCTTGAACCCACCCCTTTTGCATCAAGTCTTCGACTTGCCTTTGAATCTCCTTGGTTTCTTGGGGGTTACTCGTATAAGCTGGCCGATTAGGTAATGAAGCTCCTGGAATGAGATCAATTTGATGTTCTATGCCTCTTAGAGGGGCTAGTCCTTGAGGAACCTCTTTGGGAAAGACATCTTCAAATTCTTGCAACAAAGAAGAAACCTCATTTGGAAGAGAGCTAGTAGTACCTGCATCTTTTAAATTACTCTCTTTACTCAAAAGTAAAAGCATTGGCTTTTGCAAATGCATAGCCTTTTACACCACTTTTTCTTTTATAGACAAGTTCGGCGCATTCCTCTCCTTCTCTTGTTTTCTTCCACTCTCTTTTTCTCCTTTTTCTTCACTCACTTTTTCTTTTCTCTCTTGTTTTCTTTTATCTCTCATTTTTTATTGATCCTCACTAACTTCTCTTGGAGTCAAAGGCGCAAGAGTTGTCTTGCGTTCTTTATGTACAAAAGAGAACTTATTGGTGTATCCATCATGTATAAATTTCTTATCATATTGCCAAGGTCTCCCAAGAAGCAAATGACAAGCCTCCATGGGCACAACATCACACAAAACTGTATCATCATACTTCCCTATGGAGAAATCCAACTCCACTTGCTTACTTATAGTCACTTCACCATCCTCACTAAACCATTGAATCTTGTATGGCTGTGGGTGAGGTTTAGTCTCCAATCCTAATTTAGACACCATTTTAGCACTTGCAACATTGGTACAACTTCCACCATCAATAATTAAAGAACATACCTTTCCTTGGATGAGGCATCTAGCATGGAAAATGTTCTCCCTTTGGCTCTCATCCACGTCTCTTGCTTGACTGCCTAACATCCTTCTCACCATAAACAAATCTCCTTCCGGTATAGTTTCCTCTTCATACTCCTCTTCATCACTAGGCGGGGCAGAATCTGAAGAAGAGTCGCTAATAATCTTTCCATCCTCCTTAAGTAGCATAGTCTTCTTAGTTGGACACTCTGATGCTATGTGACCTTTTCCAAGACACTTGAAGCATTTTATTTCACTACTCCTTGTCCTTTTAGGGACCTCATTGGACTTAGTTTGAGTCTTTTGAGGTGCAGCACTGGAATTGGTTGAGGAAGTACTTCCATCCTTCTTATGTCTTTCCTTCCAACTTGGAGAATTAAAATTAGAAGAGCTCCTTCTCATGACACTCTTTCTCTTGTGTTGCTGTTCTACCTTAGTAGCTTGATGCACTATGTCCTCCAACTCCACATAATTTTGCAACTCCACAACATCCCTTATATCACTATTCAGCCCCTGCAAGAAACGTGCCATAGTAGCCTCTCGATCTTCACTAATATTAGCTCTAATCAAAGACACCTCCATCTCTTTATAATACTCATCTACACTCTTGTTACCTTGTGTGAGCCTTTGAAGTTTATTGTGTAGTTCTCTATTATAATGAAAAGGGACAAATCTTCTTCCAATTAGCCTTTTCATCTCTTCCCATATCCACCAAGGGTTCTCCATACCTCACCCTCTCTTTTTTTAATTGGTCCCACCAAATGAGAGCATAATCAAAAAACTCCATGGCTGCCACCTTCATCTTCTTATTTTTGTGTAGTTGTGGCATGCAAATAATTGCTCAATCTTCAATTCCCACTCCAAATAGGCTTCGGGATCATTTTTCCCTTTGAAAGGTGGTATGTTCAACTTCACTCCCTTAATTATATCCTCTCTAGCAACATCCTCATTATCTCTTCTCTTTCTATCAACCCTTCTTCTACCTCCATCATCATCATGAGTCCCTTGATTTTCTAAGTGCTCAATTCTCTCATATAAGTCCTCTGTTTGCTCCCTCATCATCGTTTGCATTCGATCCATAATGGCATCGATTAGAAACCTATTTTCTGTCTCAGGAGGAGGGCTACCTTCACCACCCACACCTGCCATAATTCAAGAAAAAGAAAAACAAAAAAACAAAAGTGAAAGCAATAGGACCTCACCACACCTCTCACATGTTTACACTCTTAGAGATGTATCACTCGTGTTTGTTGCTCTCTATTAGGCTTTTGTATAAAATGCTCTCTTGCCTTTTACCACTCAATAGCTCTCTTTAAGTTCTTAATAGAATCTCCAAGAACCCTCAAGAGTACAACACAGAACTCAACAAAATAGTGGTGACACGATCCATAGATTGAAAGATGTCAAAAAAGACAAGACAACGAAGAACAAGTTAAAAGAAAGATTCGAGGAAAACTCCTATGACTTGATTCAAAAAGGTGGTGTGTAGTTGAGCTAAATAATAAGCTATTGTATTTTTTTAACTTGAAACTTTTTTTATTTTATTTTGCCTTACTGCAGCAAACTAAATTTTCAACAGCAGTCACTTTTTTTTTTAACACGGGATGCCTCTAATAATTGAAATTCATAATTTTGAAATGAAACATGAAATTGGAGTAATTGAGAACGAAACTACACAGAATTCCCAACAAAACAAGCTATTAATTAACACACTAACAACATACTACTCAAGGCACACGAATTGAAAGGATTAAAGTTCATGAACAATGATGAACGTGGATGAACACCAAGAACGCAACTACAAAAATGTATGAATTGGACAAGAAACTGGAAGAAAGAACAAATTAGGGACTAAACACAAAGGTTGAAAAAAATTACACAACTCAAATTTAGAAAACAATTTTTTAGGGTAAAAGTGTTACCAAAAATTTAACTTCATTCCAACCCTAGAACCAGGTTTTGATACCAAATGATATGAACCTCAAGAGAAGTGACTGGATTGGATCAACTAGAAATGGAATTTATACCCTAAATTCAGCCTCCAACGCGTCCTGGCTGGAAAAAATGATCATATCTCACGCTGCACAACTCGGAATTGAGTGATTCCAAAACGAGGTGAAAGAGCACATTTCGAAACGCGAAATAGATCAAAGAATCACCGAAAACGGACAAGTGGGTCGCGAGATCTGATCTGAGGTAGGGTAAAATGAAAATTGATGATGTAGGGTTTATCGTTGATTTTGTTGGACTTTTGGGGATGAGAAAAGAAAGAAATTAAAACAAGAAACAAGGGTAGGAAGGCGCCACAATCCAAGGATTGATAAGCCTATAAACGCCACAAGGATAAGAACCCTTGATAAGTTCAGAGATTCTCAAAAGAACCCAAGAGAACTAGTCTCACCAAAATAGGTTAACTTGATATTCAAGATCTGATTACAAGAGTTGTATATCCTCCCTTATTTATACTTGGAACATCCCTCCAAGAATAGGAAAAGACTAGCAAATGAAAAGACACTAATAATCCCCACTAAGAATTTATTACGTTGATGACATTAACTAAATTCTAATTAGGATATGGCTTGGACTTGATGTCTTCATGATTAGTCCACATTTGCCGAATTAGTCCACTAAGAGCTTCCGTAAACTTCTTGGCCCTTGACCTTGTGATTGGCCCATTTGGCAATTGCAATGGATCATTTGGCATTGTCTCCTTATTCATATCAGTGATGCCACCTCTTAAGTCTTCATCAAATAGATCTTTACACTTAATTTTATAACTTTTTTATTTTTATGAAATTAGGTTGACGTTTTAAAAGAATAGTGAAAATGGATATATATAATTTATAATTTATAATAATAAATAATTAATATAATATATATTATTCTCACTTATTTTATTTGTTGGATGGGGCACTTATCACTAAGGCAAAAATTATATTTGTTAGTCAAAATATAATTTTTCCTACTTATCCTTATAATCAGCCCAAATATCATGATTCTCTCCACCCCAAGCCCTGTTAAGACAAGATGTTGGTCTTACTAACAATATTTTATTTTTCTTGGTTTTGTTTCATTTTCTAACCTCAAGCTCAATTGCCTGTCAATTTTTTTGTTTATGTAAGATATTCATAATCATTAAATATATGTATTTGCCGATAAAACTGAAAAAAAAGAGATCAAATTTTCTCCAAACAAAGACAAGAACGTGAAAATAATGAGGACAATTATCCTGGCTATTTTTCAATTGACCTAATGAAATTTTACAAAGCAAAGTATTTTAAATATGAGATAATTGAAAGAAAGCAATCTCATAATTAGAAGAAAAATAATAGATAGAAAAAAAATCAGAATAAGTTAACATTATTATTTCGATAAATAATTAATTATTATAACTTTGACTTACTCAATAATAACCTTAGAATCTTGACAGATTTTTTTTTTATATTTCTTGATTAATTCATCATTTACACAATTAATCCAGTTTGAGCCGGCAAATCACAAAAAGGGCAAATCACTTCCTACGTACCAAGATTTTTAACACAATTACATGCTCAAGGCTCAAATTTAAGACTATTGATTAATATTCTAAAAGAACTCGTTAGTTTATGCATGTGCTTGACGATAATATAATATTGACGAATTTTGTCTAAAGTCTACATTTATCGTTATGTAGCATTACTCTAAAGAGAATAATTAAAAGAAATAATAGTGTTATCAATAGGAAAAAAAAACTGTTAGTCTAGATTATGATTCTTCACAATTATTTATATATTTGCTGTATAGAAAAAACACCCTAATTGCCAAAATACTGTAGAAAACATTTATTTTCGTGATGTCCTTAATTTCACGTATCATTGCATATATATATAATGTCTCACAATTAAACTTAAACCGCTGAAATATAGAATGACATGGAGATTAGAAAATAAAAAAATAAAAAAAAGTTGTTACCCTCCAATAAATCCAATTTGGTTCAGTCTCTAAGAATATAATACTGATGAAAGAATTGACGAAGAAATCATTAAAAGTCAAGAATGAAAATCTGCAACAAAGATATTGAGCTATGGTGTGATTTTTGAAAATTAGCATTCTTCAAGAAGTTCATATCACTTGAAACACAATCAAATTGGAAATACTACTTAAGAGAAAGGAAAACGAATAAAACAATAGACTTGAGATGAAAGGGACCAGCGTAGCCTAGTTGTAAAACACATCAAGAATTGACCTCAGAAAAGGAGACATAAGGGTGACACAATGATGCAGTTAGCAGTTATGAACATCAATTCCAGAAACACACTACCAAAAAAAAGACAAACAAACTGTTCCGGCGTAGGCCCAATATAATGAGCCCCATATTTAAGGGCATACAGCACACGTCTCCAACCCCTCATTCTTGACCCATGCACCAGCAGCTGTTGCACACTGGACAATGGCTGCTTTGCGTCTTGCACAAGAGAGGCCAGGTTATGGTGGTGTTGTTAGTCACTTCACCACCTGCTCTCACTATACGTAAGGTAGAACTCTACCTATAAATACCCCTCTCATCCACCAAGAGGCATAGACTATTCTATCATTTCTATGAGTTGTTATTTTCATTCTACCATGGCCATTAAACACCTCTCCCACCATTGTAACATAACACCTGGGAAGTTCCATAAGAGTCTTGGTTTATCCCATTGTCACTAACGGCACCCTAGATCGATACATACATGGTTCTCTTGATCAACAGATAGCTCATTGACGCCGTCTATGGAAAATTGTAAACTCCGATTCACATCCCTTTACAAAGAAGGCTAGAAAAACTAACCTTCCATGAGCAACAACCCCTGATGGACACGTCCAAACCCTCAATGAATATTCTTCAACCTCCATTCCATCTGTACAACCACCAAATTTAGCCCCACAAGCTTTTCCAATCACAGGTGAACTAATCGCGGCATTTTTTGTGGCCGTCGACCCCAATACTCACGCTATGATGGAAGCAATGAAAAGAGAAATCCAATACCTTCACCACGCCTTACAATAAAATCCCCCATCCTGAGCCGAAGCACAAGCTGAGAGTGTAGGACCTGTGCACCCTGGATAATAGCTGAGAGTGTAGGACCTGTGCACCCTGGATAATCTCAACCCTAACATCAAACCTTCAAACAACTACATGTACCACCGGTCACCCATACTGTATTACCGGTCGAAAACATCCCTACCCTATAGCAACCAAATCACCAAATCATCTTCCCAACTCCTCTTACCCTTCTAATAACTGCTGCCCAGCTAAACCCAGCTTGTGCATACACCCTTCCCCCTGTAGCACCCCCTGCAATAACTCATTTTGAGATAGCAGATGAAAATCCCCCTATAGAATGCCTTTACAACAGCCCGCCCTGCATCACCACTCTTATGTTATACCAGTCGCCCGACCACAACAAATATGGCCCAACCCGCACTCTCTCATTTCATAAACAATGTTATACGCCAACAACCAAACCAGCAACACCAAGTGGAAAGACACTATAAGAACCCGCACCGCTAAATTAGGAAATTAATGAGTTAAATATGGTTTAATAAATAATTGCATAATTGATATTGAATAATTGAGAGGAAATTATAATAATTAATATTAAGTCACTTATTGGAAGAAAAGCGCAAACATTGATAATTTCGCGGTACAAATGGGTACCAGCGGAGTAACTCAAAAAATTAATATAAAAAAATTATAATTCCTAGAAAAATGCTTAGGTTAAGAATATAAAATTTGGAAGAAAAAAATTAGTAGAGCTATTAGAACTAATATTGATGGATTAAGTGGGTACACTTATATATAGTTAAATGGGCACTAAACCCTAGGTCATTTTACAAACTTCTACGTAGATGCTCCTCTTTGTTTCATGGCTGCCTCTTACTCCCCACTATAGCTCCCATGATTTTGTGTTCAAGAAACCACAAAGATACCACCTTTCATCTTCTTCCTCCCACCCACAACACCCAACAAACACTTGAAAGCTAGTAGTTTCATTGAGAAAATGATGTTCTTGGAGTGTTTAGTTACTGTTTGGGAGCTATCTTCTTTGTTGGTAAGTGAGGAGCTATCTTTTCACTATTGAAGCTCCAAGGAGTGAACTTTGTGAAGAAAGGCTCAAGCTTGGAAGCTCAAACTCATGCCTCCCTTTAGACAGTACCTAGGAGTGGATTTTCCAAGCTCAAGGACCATTCATTTTCTGGTTGTAAAGCTTTGGGTACATTTTTCACCTTTGTTCTTGAGATTTGATATCAAGAAGTAACCTTTAAGTATCAAGAGAAATCTAGGTAACATAAGTTTAAACTAGTAAGAACACACTTAATGATGCATGTTTGGACCCCTGTTGATGTTAAAAATCAAAGCTTAGATGGATATCTTTGCGAAAATGCAAAATCGCATGCTGTCACCAAATATCCGGATATGATATCCGGATATTGGCCTAGGGATATCTGGATATTGATATCCGGATATGTCCCTAAGGAATATCCGGATATTCTGGGATTTTTGTGTTTTGTGTTGTTTTGTCTAAACAAAACCATGTATGATGGATTAGGATCCTTTAATGGTTAATGTGAGCCTCTGTAATAATTTAACTAAGTAAGAATCCAAGTGGGTAAATGCTTATGGCTTTGAAAAAGGCATCAGGCATGAAACGAAAAAGAAAACGTTATCCAATTGCTATGAAATTCAGGATTCTGATTATTAATAATATTCTTGATATAAAACATATTGCAATCGTCAGATTGTGTGACTATTGGTGAATTTGTGTATACCAAGCCTTTGGATAGGGGATTTGGCACTGTAGGTAAGCTTTCGTGTCCTCGATTTTACCCATTGATGGTTCCACCATACCTCATGGAGGGATGGTTTATATGCATGATGTATTTTTCTGAAAATAAGTGTTTATTACTTGAAGAATATTTGGCATCCTGTTGAGTTGTTTTGTAATTGCAAATGCCATATGTTATATATGTGGGGTGTTTCACCCAAGACGGTAATCCCTGAGTATGTGGGCCACATACAAGAAGGTAACTCCGTGGGTGAGGTACATGAAAGGAGCCTTGTACTGTGGATTCTAGACGTGAGTAATCCATACCTTTTATTTTCTGGCCAGTAGGATGCATACACACATGACATAGACATATGTTGTATTGCATAAATATTTGCCATTATACTATTGTTATCATTTTGAACTTATATTGCATATGTAAGTGAGCTTGGGGAGGAGAGATCTTTGAGGACCCTTTGCCTTTTTTAGGTTTCTGTTAGAGATCTCATATAACACCTCGTAAAATTAAATGTGAATTTATTTGATAAAATATAGGTTAAAAGGGGAGGATTAGTGAAAATCCTGAAATTGAGGTCAAAATGAGTACCGAGGGCAAAATGGTAAATTGCCAAAAACATAAACCGAGACATGAAAAATGGAGTTAGGGATCTCAAATGATAAAAATAATGCCGGATATGGATTCAGGACGAAAAATTGAGTGAACAGGCAAGTTTTGAAAATTTTGATGAATAGTGATTTTCCCGAGTAAAAATACTGCGGTATAAGTGTGAAATTTTTATGAGTATTTTGAGGAAATAAAAATATGTCATGAACCAGAAAAATATATAGACTGTGAATTTGTGGTCAGAATTAGTGTTCGGATTAAAGTTAAAACGCGTGTGGGACTCGCGGGTGGTTTAAGTGACTTAAAAGTCACAATTACATAGCATTCCCTCTCTCCTTTCTCCTTCTTCTCCCATGCGCACAGCCTTCCTCCTTGGCCTTTCCCTTTGATTTTTCTTGGAGCCTTAAACCACTCATTTCTCCACCAATCTTAGCAAAGTTAGTGTTGAAATTTATTGGAAATGGCCTTCTAAACACATTGGTGCTAGTGGCAAGCCTTGAATCTAGCTCTATTTTGCGAAATCTCCCCTCCAAGGCCGCGGCTCAAGCTTTAGATTTGTGTTCATGGAGCTTCTAGGTGCTTCAATGGAGAAGTATGTTTGGGTGGAGCCTTGTGCCTTGCATTTGGGTGAGTTTCTTTGTATTTTAATGGTTGGATCATAGGATTTGAATTATGAACCCTAAAGAGGGCTTAGTTGATTGATGTGTTTAGAGAGCTCAAATGGAAAAATGGTATTAGATGAAAATGTCTTAGAATGATGTATTGGAGCTAGAAATGCAATAAAAATTATTGGTGAAAAATGCTCATAACTTAGGATTTTTGAATGATGCCTAAGATTTGTGAAAATTGAATTGTGTAAGAAATGGATTGATGAGTTGTTGCATGATGTGTTAATATGATTATATGATGAATGAAAGTGTTAAATTGAATTGAAAAAGCCTTGGGGCATACTTTTTGAAGAATCCGAATTATGAAGAAAAGTGAGGAAAAATGGTGCAAAAATGATGTAATTGAGGTTGAATGATTGAAAATGATGTTTAAATTGATGATGGTATAGTGTGATATAGTGGAATGAGAAGAAAGAATGTGTGATTCATGATGTATTTGGTAATTTGATCTATAAAAGAGATTGAAGTAAAATGGTATGGAAAAATAGCCTTAGGCTTAAGTGGTTATGTTGGTTAGCATTATTGTGAAGATAATTGACTATATGTGATTGATGATGATCATGTTGTTGATCATATAGGTTGCCTCTCTTGGACGCTATGGGAGCGGAGTAAGCTTGGAGCTTACGTATGGAGCATTGGCTCGGTGTTGAGGTAACCTTTGGAACTGGGGTTTAGTCCCTTGTGTGCTCCACCACACCTAGTGGAAGGTTGTGGTTGGATTTTGTGTCATTGGACATTGTGTGATTATGTGTTTCATGCTTTATTGCATGATATGTGTGAAATTGTTTGGTCACTGGCCACTTGACGTGTGTTGGTTTGGACATCCGCTGGATAATTCCGCTGGGGATTCCAGTTGGGTTTTGCCGTGGGGTCGACTCTGGGAGCGACACCAGGATGATCCAAACGTGGGACTTCCGCTGGATAGGGCTCATGAGGAGTTCCAGTTGGGTTTTGCCATGGAGTCTTCTCAACCATGGGAGAGGCGCCAGGAAGGTCTCGGGAGTTATAAGATGGAGTCCTTGAACGTGATCCAATTGTGGATGTTCTCGGTTTGTCTCCAGTTGTTTGTGATATTGTATGTCATGCATTTTACATAAATGTCATTGTTGCACATTGAGTGAGCCATGGGGTGGAGAAGCCTCCATGGCCCTTGGTTTACTGAGATATATTTGTATATCTCACCCCGTGTTTGGGGGCATCATTTCAGGTTAGGTTGAGCCTGGAGGAGTGGAGCATGAGGTGCATATATTGGAGGCACCGTGTGTTGAGGATTTGATTGGGACACACCTTGCATATGTTTAATGCTTTGGATTTAGATCATGAACTTGTGCATGTTGAAAATGCCATGCCTTTGTATGTTCATGACTACATGTTAAGTCCTTTAAATTTGATGTATATGTATGCCTTTAGTATCTATTGTATATTTTGCTTGAGCATGGGACTTGTCCATTGCCACATTTCTTGTATTTGAGGCCTTGATACATGATGTTGTAAATGGCTCATTATTGTTGTAAAATGGCCATAAACTCAAGGATTATGTAATGGATGTATTCTTGTATGAAAATGCATGATGGAAGGGCCTAGAGCCTACATTAGGGTATGTGTAAGTGTTGTGTGGAGTATTAAGGTGTTAGGAATGGATTACACAACTCCTTTTGGACTTAAAAAGCTGTCTACTGTCATTTTTACTGCATAGTAATCGATTACCCAAGCATGGTAATCGATTACCATGCATAGGGGACGAAATAAATGCTACTGTCTGCCTGGTAATCGATTACCAGAGGCTTGGTAATCGATTACCAAGTAGAGTAATCGATTACCCAAGCTTGGTAATCGATTACCAGAGAACAGGGGATGAAAAATTGGCTACTGCCTCATTTTTGATTGGTGGTAATCGATTACCACCCACTGGTAATCAATTACCACAATGTAAATTTTGAAAATTCAGGTTTTTCTAGACAAAAAGAAAGGGGCTTAACTTGGTGTGTAGAACTCCAAATGGTACGCGGTTTGAAACCACGCGTAGCTAATGTAAAGGACTATAACATGGTAAGAAGTGGGAGTAACACGATAAGTTTAAATGAATTGAGTGAAAAGAAAGATTAGTGATGTTAGTAAACTGAATGATTCCGCGAATTGCATTTACAATTATAGTGTGGTTTTAATTGATTACGGAAAAGGTTATTGTTATGAAAAGGAATAAGATAAAAGAAAAAAGTTGCCCGTAATTTAATTAACTCAATATCTATGATTGTAACTGCGCTTAATACCATAATTGTTGTTAACACACCGGTCCGGTAACGGGGTGTTACATTTTATGGTATCAGAGCAGTTTCTTAGGGAACTCTGATGATTGTGTGATTGTGTTAAGTGCTGTATAGTTGTACGTAGACTCTTATTGACTACTACACATGTGATTCCTTAGTTTGGGTCTGATCAACCCATTTCTTCGTGTTATATGTGTGGTCAGTATAAGATGCCTTCGTGACAACCCTGGAGCACCAATGCCAGTCCTTAGGCTGAGGTTGTGGGTGCAGTGTTGACTGCTTCACGGACAGATATGTTAGTAAGTGGATTTGATGTAATTGAGGACTTAGTGAGAATAAATTGAGATAAGATGTTGAACCATTTGGAGTAGATTGCTACCATAGTTGAATGTGTGGTCTTTTGGTTAGTAAGTATTATTGATTTGAGTTGACATTGCGATGGTGATGTTGGCAAGTCTTCCCAAATTGTACGGGGAGTTAGAACAATTGAGTATATGTGGGAATTAGTGGTATATCTTTGACATGGTGGGGGATTGGAACCCCGATGAATTCGTGAAAATTTGAATATGAGTGCTTATATGTAATATTGGATACCTTAGGGTTAAATTATAAGGTTATAAGACCCTTGATGAGGGCATACACTTGGATGACTTAAGATGCTTGGATGTAGAAATAAATTGAAATTTCAAAATTTGTATTGAGGATTGTGAGTAACTTAAAAGAACTGTGGAAATGATGTGTAGATACTTCAATGTTGAAATATGGGACTTTAGCCTATGATGGATTAATGTTGGCTGAATATAAGTGAAGATATCATATGTATAAAAAGTATAATATAAGAAGTTGAGGAAATTGCCATGGATGGAATTGGACGAACTTGGTTGAAAGTATGAGGGTCCATAATATAATGATGGTTGGACTTAACCAATGTGAGGTGAGAAAACATAACTGAGTGTGGTGTAGTAATGGTACTAATATACTTCCATAATGTTGTGTAGCATTAAAATGTTGATGATGTGGCCTAACTTTATGTGGATAAAAATCCTGTGACGGCTAAGTACCAGTATATATATATATATATATATATATATATATATATATATATATATGTATGTATTTGTATGTCTTGTGAAGGCCGGGGTGCCTAAATGTATATCTGTGTTGTACTGAATTAGTAAACTCTTTGGTAAAAGAACAATGATGTAAGTGAAATCCCCTATGATGGGAAATGTTTGAAGAGATTGTCTCTTTGGAGTGTCATTGGACGCTCAGTTTGGTATGGGATTCATGATGGAGTCCCGGTGTGCAAGTTATACCATGGCACACATGTTGTTAATGATGTGACAATTAAGATTGTCCTGGGTTTCCCTTGTGGAATGAATCCTAAGAGGTGTTGCTCTTGGAAGTCCCAGGCGAGCACTACTCGAAGTTGAGATTTATCTGGTGGTCCTGATGTGCTGAATGCATGGACGGGTAAGTGAGGGCACTCTTGGTGTCATAGTGAAATATTGAGAGAAAAAGTAATGTTGTTTTAAAGTAGTAGACCTTCTACAGTGTTGAGCATAGTTGCTATGAGTCCTGATGGACAACGGATTAGAATTGTACCGAGCATGGGTACTGATAAGAATTGAAGATTATGTGCCAAAGTATGAGGAAGATGTTGGAATCATGTGGTGATGATTATGTTGTGGACTAAGACTAATGACTAGTCAAGTTAAATGAGTATATTGTTG
>JAVKPL010008547.1:0-33672 GCA_032173675.1 Gastrolobium villosum | reverse complement strand
TTAAAAATCAACAGACTGTAACAGTAACAACCAACAAAAAAGCATCACTTAACCACTTGCCTACCGTGAAAGTAAAAACTGATACAGGAAAGCTACTTTCCTTGTAATTATGGGGTATAACAGGTGAAATCTGACGACAAACTATTCTGAGTGCTGGGTCAGGTTCTGCATTTGAACAGAAGAGATGATCAATTTAAGAGATAGAGTATACTATAAATATCACAATGGAACTTGGAAGTATGCCAACCAGCATAGCTTACCCTCATACACTGTCCAAGCCCTTGGGTATAATGCATGATATGTGGAACTGTTCCCGTTCATATTCCAATCCCATGATTCAATTCCTGACACTGGATTTTCTCTGAATGAAGTTCGTGCATACATTTTTTCAAAAATAAATTCAAAGATTTAATTCTGACATTAAAAATGATAAATTAGAAACTGTAAAATCACAAGGCAATCTATAAAGGTTTACTTTAATATATCTGGCTTCCCTGGACATAGTACACTTGAATATTTCTCACCACTTGGACGCGAAACAAATACCTGAGACAATAGTCTTTTCATGTCAAAGAAGGTAATAGTATTAGCAATACGAAAGAAAGTATAATTAATTATCAGTGATGGTATTAGATTGTATATTTGTATTAGATACTCGAAAGACTAATCCTCAAAGTTGAGTTTAACTCACTCATAACCATATTCTAACAAGAACCACATATTGTATCACAATAAACACAAATCCGGTACACAAACCACATTGTATTATGTTCTTTATGAATATGCTCACTTCGAACTGAGTCATTATTTATAATGTCGCGAGTTACACCAACCCAAAATTTCAAGCTCATACATGCTCATGTTATGATTCTGTTATCAGGATTTTAGTGGATAACTGTGAATAAATATACGCCTGCACCAGCGATGTATAAACAAATGTCAAAAGACAGTTGATTAAAAGAAAAGCATGGATTTATGGTTAAATGGAAAATTTACATGGTATAAAAAGCCCAAGTTAACCAAAATGGCCAAGTACCTTATCCTTTAAAACCCCAGTCTTGTACTTCTATTCAGTAAGATTGGAGGCGGCTGTTTAGTATCCGCACCAGATAACTATGCACTTATGCTTTTGTCCACATTTTAAGCCTTGAGGGCTCTATGTAAGGAGGTATATCAGAGATATAAAAACAGTGATCAAATTTTTCATTTATAACTTATGCTTTAAGGCATAGTGGTTTTTATAAGTGCTATGCTCAAATGAGAAACAGAACCGCCCATGATACAAAGCAAATGCCTTGATTAATGCTGCTCTTTTCCAGATGAAGAAATGGGGTCTACTTAAAAAAAAAACATAATGCAAACAAGAATTAGCCCATCTTAGCAATTATCATATCTCTGCCTACATAATAAATATGATGCGCGTATGTGATAAATAAATCAATTTACTCAAAACTAGAGAGAAAAAAAGGGTGTACAACTTCATTCATCACAATTTAAATAAACATCGTGGAGTTAGACAGACATGTAAGTTCCAGTATCACCCATCTGAATTTTGAACTTCAAACTTAAAAGGATACAGTCAAACCACTAAGATTTTTAAAATGCTTAAAAGATAGCAACAAAGAATCATCCTGATAAGTTAGAATGAATAAAACTTACGGAAAACTGATTTGCTAAAACTGGTTTCTCTTCACATACTATAGGGAATAGTTGCCAACGCTGAAATTCACCTCTAAAACTTCTTCCAATGCTTCCTGCACTGAAGATCAGTTTGTCAACAACAAAAACAATGCATATTATAGACCTAACTTATCAAATAATGTTCTGGACAAACACAAATCAAGCAAATATTAGATGACATTAATGATTTTAATGTAAGTGTAACTTATTCTAAGATGGATATAATTAGAAATCAAAATCTACTTTACCTTTCAACATTTTACACTTAATTTGAATGCATACTAGTAGTAATCTAATTAGTTCAAGATAAATGCATTTTCCAGGACCTACATGCACATATTTTTTTCATACAAATACTACACGTCTAACTTAAATTCATAACCTAATTAGATCAAGGTACCATTAAGAGGCTCAATTTTTTATAAGGCTGGTTAATTTAGACAATCTTGTGCTTATCTTTTGGCTTTAGCAACGGAAAGAGAAATTCTAACTTATAAAAGATTGAAAGCCTACCCAATACCACCTAAAGGAACACCATGACAAGATGTTACATGATGCTTAGCAAAAGGATCAATCATTCCCCCTGCAAAAAGGATAGAAACAAGCAAACAAACAAAAGCATAAAACAGTGCGGGAAAGATAACCAGATGGACACTTCATAAGGACAAATCAAGATAGAAATTTATTGATAAAAGAATATTACCCTTCCTTTGGCAGCTTCTTCCCGAACATGGCGCCATAGCCGATAACCGATTGGAGCCTATCAAATCACAGAATAATCTAAGGATTGCTAAACCTATCAAATCTATGCTCCTATATTTTAAATATATTACAGCATTAAGCAAACAAATAAAATGATAGTGTTGATATATTATATATACCCAATATGGATAATGTAGCAAAGAATTCAAGTATTTAAGGGAGATGACATTTAAGGGTCTGGTCCTAAAACAGAAATAAAGAATGCAGAACGCTGAGATTTAAATTTCTTTTCAAAGGTTTGGTTGTGAAAGATATTAACCTGTTTTTCAAGATAATGCAGGGACACTGAATGTTAGGGCATCAATATTATATGAATATTCTTGACAAGTTGAGTATGACTAATAATTAATTAAGTCCTTAAATAAAATATTCCAGATCAGAGACCAATTGGAACAAGTTCATTACATACACGATTAAGGATTGTGCTGCAATTATCATGTCATCAAATCATAGGACTTAAATGTTCTTCTTATAACAAGTAAACTGTGAAAAGGAAAAGAACAAAAAAAAAATTGATCTCACGAGTAGGTTTACCAGATGAATCATCTCTTTTAAAGACAAGGTGAATTCTAATGGAGCACTTCCTTCATTGTTTAATTTTCGCTGCCAGGTAAGTCCTGCAGGTTTCCCGGGGTCAACCTTAATCAAGCATAAAAGTAGATGTTAGAATTAGGCATAAAAAAAAGGATGTTAGATGTTGAATCTCTATTAAGGGCTTAAAATATAAAATTAGAGAATCAGTGAACTAGTTGGATCTTTAAAAAGTATTATATTCTTCAGATAGGATAGGATATAATCCACCTATTTAAATGCTTCAAGTTCTAGGATGAAAAACTTAGCTTCCACATCCAAAAGTAATATCAATTTCACTCTCAGTAGGAGTGGCATATTGATTATATATTTCCCTCCCTCCCATAGGAACAAAGTATCCGTTTCTTTCTCTACAGATCCTCGAGATTAACATACACAACAGAGCTAGTCTGTTACAGCTATGATTATCTCTTGAACTGTGAAAGCCTCCAAAGAATATCCTGCTGATGCTTTGTGTCATACTTCTTGAACTCACAAATAACCTGCTGATGCTTCCACTGGTGATGTTGGTTCTCCTTATTTCCAAGTCTGTGGCTGATTGTTTTAACAAAGGAGTTTACGATCAGATTGTGCAAATGAAGGGGCTACCTTATATGGAAGCACATGCAGAACCATACATGAGGCAATTAATTGCAAGTGATGTTGTTTCTGGTCCATTGGTTACATTTGCTGGGGTTGAAAAAGTGGGGAATATTGTCCATGCTTTAAAGGTCACGGGACATAATGGGTTTCCTGTAATTGATGAGCCTCCTTTCTCAGATGCTTCTGAATTGTGTGGGTTGGTTTTGAGGTCTCATCTGCTTGTACTCCTTAAACACAGGACATTTACAAAGGAGAGAGGGATGACTGGATCCTCCATTATGAGAAACTTCAAGGCACATGATTTTGCAAAGCCAGGTTCAGGCAAGGGGATCAAGCTGGAGGATATAGACATTTCTGAGAACGAGATGGAAATGTATGTTGATATCCATCCAATTACTAATACGTCACCATATACAGTTGTGGAAACAATGTCTCTAGCTAAAGCTGCTCTTCTTTTCCGGGAGGTTGGCCTCAGGCACTTGTTGGTGGTGCCAAAGACACCGGGAGTAAGACTTTCTCTCCCTCTCTGTATCTATGTATATATGTATGTATGTATGTTTTGTGTGTAGTGTGAGCTGAACATGATGGATGCTATTCGTGTCTGTTATACTAGCTTTTCTCATTAATTGTTATTTTTCAATAATGCCTTAGAGTAACTTTTCTATTTACTTATTATTGTACAGAGACCTCCAATTGTCGGGCTCTTGACAAGACATGATTTCATGCCTGAGCATGTCTTGGGACTTTACCCTCACTTCCACTCCCATAAGTAGAGAAATCATTATCAAGCGGATTTTTTTGGTGACATCAAACCTCACCAGCTATAAAGCCCCATGGAGTTCCTTTTATTAGTAGAAGATTAATCAAGATCTTTACCGCAATCACCTTGTTGTTATAGAGCACAATACCTAGATGAGCTTACGTGTGTTTTCATTCCTTTTCTCTCTTGGAACTTGTATTTCGTCTCATATCGTTTCTCGTTATCTCTTGTAAGTTAGAAGATTGCAGAATTCGAATCTTTCAGTAGGGAAAAAAAAATTAAAAGTTTTGCATATAAAGATGGGAATGTTATATTTACAAATTGTTTGTTTATAAATTTTACCGGTCATACATTAATCAAGAGTGTCATTCTTAGTGTAATTTGTAAAAAAAATTGTAAACGATTCTTCCTCTTCATAAATATATAAATAATGCTACAAACACTTATACACTATTTACTTCACATTTGTACAGTTTTCAGCGGTTTATAATAAAGAACCAATTCATCACAAAATTTTAAATGTTGGATGAATACCTTTTTAATGATTTATAGTATTAGTATTCTCTAACACACCTTTTATGTAAAAATTCTTTGGGCTTGAAACGTGGATGTTGCATACGCCTAATTTTATTTTATTTTTGTTTTAAATTATGCTTATTTAATTCCACAAGTGAGGGGAGGTGAGGATCGAACTCATGATCTTATAGTCATTTAAACTCTGATATCATATAAAGAACCAATTCAACATAAAACCTTAAAAGTGTTGGGTAAAGGTATTTTTAATGATATATTTTTTTTTCTAACATATAACTCTTAAAAAAATAGGGTTCAATGAGTATAATGTTGCATGATTTAAGAAAATTTTCCTACACTCACAATAAAGAAGAGAGAGAAAGTGAAATAATGAAAGAGAAAAAAAACATGTGGACCCCATATATTAGTTGTGTGGTGTGTAGGAAAGTTTTCTTGAGTCATGTAACATTATACTCATAAACCCAAAAAAAATATAGAGAAAACTTCAAAAAAGTTCATATAAGTTTCTTCTAAAACATTTATCCCATTCTCAAAATTTTAAATCATTTATATCTTTTGGATCCGGGTCTGAATAAGGTGGCTGCTAGGAGAAATACAGGATGATGCTTGTTCCTGGCTTTCTGCTAGTGTTTGATGTTTTGTTTTCTGCTATTTCTTGTTCTGTTTTTTTCATTCCTTCTTGTTTGCTGTTCTTTTGTTTTGTGGGGGCATTGCCCCTTTCTGTAACCAAAAAAAAAAAAAAGTTTCTTTATAACTTACCCGTTAAGTTAGAGGGGTAAGTGATAAAAAAAATTTAAGCTAGGAGTAAATGATTCAAATTTCAGAGGGGTAAGTGATTCCGATAAAATTTACAGTTTTTTTTTTTTTTTGAAAGTTTTCCAAAAATGTAATATAAACTTTTCCATGAAACTTGAAATCAATTTTTTTCTCTCAAGGTTTTACCTTTGTAACGGATATAAATATGTGAATGCCTCCAAAAGAGGTCACACAATTTTTCTAAAAGAAATCATAATTCATAATATACCATTACTTAAATTTGACATCACAATAAAAGTATGAACAATCATATCATTATAGTAAATCTTGAAAATATAAGTTATACAAATTTCTATCGTATGAAATTTACCATGATAATTTAAATATAAATTAAAGACACAACATATCAATATAATGAATGTGCAAAAATATAAATAAACATTTAAGTATATACATATATGATATTTATCACATTTATAGCATTATATATATATATATATATATATATATATATCCATGCATAAATATATAATTATAATATGCAACAATATAAATTGCAGATAAGTAAATTACGACGGTTATTATTTTAACAAATCAAACTCATTAATTAATTATTAATTCATAATAAATGATAACGGTTGATTTTCGTCAATCAACGGTTATTATTTCCACAAATCAAAATCATTAATTAATTATTAATTCACAATAAATAATAACCGTTGATGGACGGAAATTAATAGTTAATATATGATAGTAACATTGATAGTAACATTATTTGTTAGTAAAAATATTCTATTCCTATATCAAAATAACATTGTTATGAGATTTATATTTTGAAAAAAAGAAAGAAAGAAGTTATCATCATCCGTAGCATTCATTTTCATAATTTCTTATATTATCATGCTTCTTCTCTCTCAATTTTTTTTTCTCCCATTCTCCTTTAACAGAGTTTTCTCTAACATTTCTCAAGATCCTTCACTCATTGATTTCTCTAAATTTTGAAGCAATGACCAATGGTTCTCTTAGCATCTATTTACGGGAAAAGTTTTATCATGCAAATGATAAAAGTAATCATAAAATATTATTAACACAACAATTATTCACAAACTTCTCCATGCGAGTTTCTTGAAGTTTTGTTTTTAGATTCAACAACTTCACATGATTTTTGCATTATATGTTCGAAGGGACTCTAAACGTGATCATTAAAAGATAATTGAAAGAAACATAAAATAATACACTTGAATGCAATAATTCATCACCAATTATTATTATTGAAAACTAAGGGGGCGTTTGGTTGAGGAGAAATTTTTTGAATACTAGGAAAATGTAATTGATAGGAAAATGGTTGGAAAGTGAGTTTGGTAAGAAAATGTAAAAAAAGTTGTTTGGTAGGCCAAAATAATACTGGGAAAATTGAGTGAAATTCCTGAATGTGTGTTTGGTTGAAAATAAAATATTGATGGGAAAATTTATTAAAATTACAAAATAACCCTTTTAGAAATAACCCTTTATGAGATTGGTTTTAGGGTTTTATGTTTATCATGTAACATAACACAACTTCATTTTCCTACACACACATTAAAGAGGTGGGGTCCACATATTTTTCTTTCTCTTTCATCATTCCACTTTCTCTCTCCCTTTTTGTTGTGAGTGTTGGAAACAAAAGTTCAATTATGTAACATAACATTAATAAAACCCTTGGTTTTAATGTTATCAATTAAATGTGTATTTTAATATTATATTGTAAATTGAAAGTTAGTGGATTAGTGAAAAATCCAAGGATTATGGCCAAAAAGAGGCAAAAGGGCAAAATGGTAATTTGCCAACCGTGGGTTATGAGGCTTAAATATTGAGTTAGAGATTTCAAATGACAAAAGTAATGTTGGAAATGGAATCAGGGCGGAAAATTGAGTGAATAGGCAAATTTGGGAAAAATCGATGAATAGTGAATTTTTAGTGTTAAAATACTGAGGTGTGAGTGTACCAATAGGTGTGAAATTTTTATCATTATTTTGGAGAAAGAAAAATATGTCATGGACTGGAAAAATATTTAGATTAAGGATTTGTGATCGGAATTTTTATCGGAGTTAAAGTTAGATCGTGTGTGGGACCCGTGTGACCGAAGTCACTTGGCCCCACCTCCTTTTCTTTCCTTCTTTCTCTCTTTTCCTCTCCATTCTCTCGCGCGCTCACAGTGAAGGAAAAGGGCCATTTTCACCATTTCTCCATTTTCTTCCCATTTCTTCGTTTCTCCACCGAATCGCTTGATTTTGGTGTTGAAATCTATCGTAAACAACCTTCCAAAGCCATTGGTAGCACTTAGAAGCCTTGAATCCATCTCTTTGGCCGCGTTTTGAGCAAGAACAGATCCGACCCATTGGAGATTTTTGAGATTTCTTGGAGTTTTGAGTTTCAAATGGTTTAGTGAAGCCTTGGTGGTGATCATACTACCCATTGTAAGTATATTTGTGGTCTTTTGATAGTTGATTTCTTAGATCTATGAATATGTGTTCAAACCTTTGATTTTAGATGTGTGATGATAGAGAGCCCAAATGGAAAAATGCTATTAGATGAAAAGGCCTTAGAATCATGTTTGTAAGCTAGAAATGCTATGTTAAATTTTGGTGAAAAATCTAGGTTTTTAACTTAGAGAATTTTGAGGAATTTTGATGAAAAATGAGTTTTGTGTAATTGGGATTTGATGATTGTTGTAGGGTGCCTCACACGGTTGGATTTGAGAAAAGTTGATTTGGAGCATACGTTTGGAACGGTGTTGCTCGTGTTAAGGTAAACTCTTGGAACTTGGGTTTGATCCCTAGTGTGCTCCACCACACCTAGTGGAAGGTAGTGGTTGGATGATGTGGTTATGACATGTTGTGATTGTGTGCTTGTATGCATATTGCTTGTATTTTGTGAAAATTGTTTGGTCACTGGCCAGTTGACGTGTGTTGGGTTTGGACATCCGCTGGATCATTTCGTGACGGAGTGCCAGTTGGACTGCCATGGGGTCGACTCTGGGAGCGACTCCAGGATGAGCCAAACGTGGGACATCCGCCGGATAGGTCTCTTGAGGAGTTCCGGTTGGGCTGCCATGGAGTTTTCTCAACCATGGGAGAAGCTCTAGGATTGTCTCGGGAGTTATATGATGGAGCCCTTGAACGTGAATCCATGAGTGGATGTTCTTGGGTTGTCTCCAGTTGGATGGTGATATTGCTTTACTTGCACATTACTTTATGTCATATTTGTACATTTTAGTGAGCCATGGAGTGGAGAGAGCCTCTAGCTCCATTGGTTTACTGAGATATATCCGTATATCTCACCCCGTGTTTGGGGGACCACATTTCAGGTCACTATGAGCCGGGAGGAGCTTCGGGCAAGAAGCCCGTGTAGTGGACGTTGGATTGGCATGCGGTGCATTGGATTGCTTGACCTTTTGGAGGAGTTATGGAGTGCACATAGCATACCATTAGTATTTTGAGACTTAGGGCATGAACATATTGCATGATGACATTTCCATGCTTTTGTTAGTGTTCATGGTCATATGCTAAGTCTTGTTATGTTTTATTATTCATGGCTTGGATAACTGTATATTTTGAGTGAGCATGGGACTTGTCCATTGCCACATTCATAGCCTTGAAGTCTTGATGTGTAATGTTGTAAAATGGTCCATAATTGCATGTAAATGGCCATTATTTTGAGAATGTTGTAAATGATGTTCAACTTAAGGAAATTGAATGATGGAAGGGCCTAGAGCCTACATTAGGACATGATTATGTGTTATGTGGAGTACCAAGGGGTTAGGGATGGATTACACACCCTTTTTGGGGCTCAAAACTGCTGTAATCTGTCATTTTGCTGCATAGTAATCGATTACCCAGGCATGGTAATCGATTACCATGCAACAGGGGACGAAAAATTGGCTACTGTCTGCACTGGTAATCGATTACTGGCCTTTGGTAATCGATTACCATGTGTGGTAATCGATTACCCAAAGTTGGTAATCGATTACCAGAACAGAGGATTCAGAAAATTGGCTACTGCCTCATTTTTGACAGGTGGTAATCGATTACCACCCACTGGTAATCGATTACCACAGTGTAATTTTTGAAAATTCAGGTTTTTCTACACTAAAAGAAAGGGGCTTAACTTGATGGGTAGAACTCCAAATGATACGTGGTTTGAAACCACGCGTAGACAACGTAAAGGACTACAACTTGGTAA
Source organism: Gastrolobium villosum (assembly GCA_032173675.1). Taxonomy (NCBI): domain Eukaryota; kingdom Viridiplantae; phylum Streptophyta; class Magnoliopsida; order Fabales; family Fabaceae; genus Gastrolobium; species Gastrolobium villosum. The sequence continues at coordinate 23,786 of JAVKPL010008547.1, read as the reverse complement.
AATATGAGAGTAAGATGGTGAGTTTAAATGAATTGAATAAAGAGGAGAATGAATGATGTTAGTAAAGATGTATGCTTCCGCAAATGGCTTTTACAATTATAGTGTTGTTTTAATTGATTACGGAAAAAGTGTTTATGTAAGAAAGGAATATGTTAAAAGAAAAAAATTGCCCGTAATTTAATTAATCTAATCACTGTGATTGTAACTGCGCTTAATATCATAATCAATGTTAACAATACCGGTGTACAACGGGCTGTTACATTTTATGGTATCAGAGCAGTTTTGTTTAGGGAACTCTGATTGTTTGTGTATGTTGTATCTTGTGTGCCATAGCTATCTGTGAACTATTTATGATTAATGTATATGTGATTCCTCAGTGTGGGTCTGATCAACTCATTCCTTTGTGTTACATGTACAGATATCATGAGTAGGGCACGAGGTCGCCGTGGGGCACGTGGTGCAGGTCCTTTGCCACCGGATCCGGTCACTGCAGCACTGAATGCTCTGCAGGTGGAAATGGCTGCAAACAGAAATATGACTGAGAACCTGATGAAAGCAAATCAGGATATGATGCAGGCCTTTATGGCTGAGTTGAGGGCGGATAGAGGTCGTCCTAGGAGGGAAGATACACCTCCGCATACGGCTACGGTGACTCCTACACCGACGCCATCTGTTACTCCTCAACAGGGGGAGAGTGGGGCTAGTCACCACACTGGTGAGGCTAGTCATCATACTACCACTGATCCTAGTTATATTCCTGATCCATCATCTGTTGCCCAATCTACTGGGGCTGCTGGGCAGGTGCTTGATAATGCTGATGATGAGCGTAGGCTCATATCCTTTAGGAAACATAAGCCACCCGCATTTCTGGGGTCAAGGGACCCAAAGGAGGTCACTGCTTGGTTGAGGGGTATGGACAAGATTTTTCAAGTTATGAGATGCCAAGATCCGCAGAAGTTGTTATATTCTGTTTATATGCTGGAGGGTGATGCCCAGGAGTGGTGGGACAATGTGTCTCGCCCATTTATTATTCAGGGTGAGGTTCTGACTTGGACTTTGTTTGAAGGATTATTTCATGAAGAATATTTTCCCCGCGATGTTCGGGAGGCAAAGCAAGGTGAATTTGATAAGTTGGTACAGGGAGTTATGACTGTGGATGCCTATGTGGCGAAATTTAATGAACTGGTGAAGTTTGCTAATTATGGAGGTACTCTACCTACTCCGGAATTCTTGTCAGCTAAATTTCAAAGAGGGCTGAGTGAGAAGATTGCTAAGAGGATGTCAAATACCGCAGTGAGAAACTTTGCTGATTTGGTGACCCAGTGCAAAAGGGTCGAGACTGTCTATGGGAGGTATCCAAAATCGGATAAGGTAAAAGAGCAAGAAATTAAGAGGACACCTGGTCCTTCTGGAAACATTAATAGAGGAGGCTTCAACAATAACAACAGGGGTAGGGGGTTGCATGTGAGGCAGCCTCCTGGTCAGTTCAAGAGGGGTGGAAACACTGGTGGTGGTGCTGCGGACAGATTTTATATCCCAAAATGTGGGATGTGTGGGAAATACCACAAGGGTGTATGTGGTGCTGGTCCGTTGACATGTTTTAAGTGTGGTCGGAGTGGCCACTTTGCTAGAGATTGTCCATCTTCTTCGGGGCAGGCTGCGAATCTGCAGGCCTTGCCGGCAGCTACTACTACTGCTACTCCCATTACTGCTGTTCCTACTGTGGGACGAGTTTATACTACAAACGCGCAACATACTCAAAAGGCTCCGAATTTGGTTAAAGGTATAATTTTTCTCTCTAATGTTGATTTATCTGTGTTGTTTGATTCGGGAGCAACACATTCATTTGTGGCGGACTATGTGGCTAAGGCGTTGGACTTAAAGGTAACACGGATGGTTCCTCCGATGCGTATTACTACTGCTACAGGCGAGGTTAGTGAGTCGTCTTGGATTTGTGAAGATGTAAAGTTCACTTATTTAGGCAGGGGTTACACCATTGATTTAATTATCTTACCCCTGGCCTCTGTCAATTTGATTTTGGGGATGGATTGGTTGTCTCGGAACTGCGCAATGATTGATTGTTGCGGAAAGAGGTTGTTGCTATCTCACGAGAGGCCGTCTGTTTGTCCGTCTTTGTATTTGTCTGTCAGTCAGACTGTGAAAGCCTTGAAGGCTGGAGATTTGGGTTATGTCTTGTTGGGCGGATTGGTGGGTGATAAAAAGGAAGAGATTTCTGCTATACCAGTTGTTAATGAGTTTGAAGATGTGTTTCCGGATGAGATACCGGAATTTCCACCTGAGAGAGAGATTGAATTCTCAATTGATTTATTGCCTGGTGTGGGGCCGATCTCCTTGGCTCCATACCGGATGTCGCCACTTGAGTTGGCCGAGTTGAAGAAACACATTGAAGAACTATCTGCGAAGAATTTTATTAGGCCGAGTGTGTCTCCGTGGGGAGCACCGGTGATATTTGTAAAGAAAAAGGATGGTAGCATGAGATTGTGCACTGACTACCGACAGCTGAATAAAGTGACTATTAAGAACCGGTACCCATTACCGCGTATTGATGATTTATTAGATCAGTTGAGGGGTGCCTGTGTATTTTCAAAGATTGATCTCCGGTCCGGATATCACCAGATTCGGATTAAACCGGAGGATGTACCTAAAACAGCTTTCCGATCCAGATATGGACATTTTGAGTATCAAGTGATTCCTTTTGGGCTTACTAATGCCCCGGCGGTGTTCATGGATTATATGAATCGCATTTTCAAACCGTTTTTGGACCAGTTTGTAATTGTTTTTATTGATGACATTTTGATCTACTCTAAGAGTAAGGAGGAGCACGTCGACCATTTGAGGACAGTGTTGCAGGTGTTGAAAGACAAGAAGTTATATGCTAAACCGTCTAAGTGTGAATTCTGGTTATCTGAGGTGCAATTTTTGGGTCATGTTATTTCTGCAAGTGGTGTTGCAGTGGATCCAAGCAAGATTGAAGCGGTGAGTGACTGGGAAAGACCTAAGACTGTGACTGAAATTAGAAGTTTTCTGGGGCTTGCTGGCTATTATCGCCGGTTTATACAGGGGTTTTCTGCAATGGTTCTACCGTTGACTCGATTGACACGAAAGGATACTCCTTTTGTGTGGACCCAGGAATGTGAGGACTGTTTTCTGCTACTTAAAGAGAAATTGACCACTGCTCCGGTGTTGACTTTACCTGATCCGGAGGGTGAGTTTGTATTATATTGTGATGCTTCTAAGAAAGGTTTAGGGAGCGTACTGATGCAGGAAGGAAAAGTGATTGCATATGCGTCTAGGCAGTTGAGGCCACATGAAGAAAATTATCCGACGCATGACTTAGAATTGGCTGCTATTGTGTTTGCCTTGAAAATTTGGAGGCATTTTCTGTATGGGATGAAATTTGCTGTGTTTAGCGACCATAAAAGCTTGAAATATTTGTTTGATCAGAAGGAGCTGAACATGAGACAGCGTAGATGGGGAATTCTTGAAAGATTATGACTTTGAGCTGAAATACCACCCGGGAAAGGCTAATGTTGTGGCAGATGCATTGAGTAGGAAGTCTGTCAATTTATCTCATATGATGATGTGGGACAATGAAGTGATTGAGCAATTCCGTGATATGAAAATAACGGATTTCTTTGCAGGAAGAATGTGTGATATGGAGTTGACTCGGATTGAAAACGAGCTGCACGAGAAGATTAAAGAGACTCAGATTCGCAATGAAAGTATAAAGTATTTGAAAGGCCAGAGTGGCATATCTGTTAATGAACAGGGGCTACTATTATATCAGGGCAGGATTGTTGTGCCCAAGGAACTTGCAGAGGAAGTTATGACTGAGTCCCATAAGGGTCAATATGCTATCCACCCAGGTGCCACAAAAAAGTACCAAGATTTGAAAGTTAAGTTCTGGTGGCCTGGGATGAAAAGGGATGTTGCCGAGTACGTGGCTAAGTGCTTGGTTTGCCAGAAAGTGAAAATAGAGCATCAGAAACCTGCTGGATTACTTCAGCCGCTGGATATACCTGAATGGAAATGGGAAAGTATTTCAATGGATTTTGTTGTTGGATTGCCGCGAACTCAAGCTGGTTATGATTCGATTTGGGTTATTGTGGACCGACTTACGAAGTCTGCACATTTTCTACCAGTACGAGTGGACTACACCACAGAGAAGTTGGCTACACTGTATGTGAAGGAGATTGTTAGACTCCATGGGATACCGATTAGCATTGTGAGTGATCGGGACCCGAAGTTTACTTCACGATTTTGGGGAGCTTTGCAGCAGGCTTTTGGCACTCAGCTTCGACTGAGCACTGCTTATCACCCGCAGACTGATGGTCAGACTGAGAGGACCATACAGACACTTGAGGATATGCTGATAGCTTGCACACTGGAACAGGGTAATGCCTGGGATAGGTACTTGCCACTGGTGGAATTTTCTTATAATAACAGTTTTCATTCCAGTCTGGGTATGGCACCATACGAGGTTTTATATGGCAGGAGGTGTCGTACGCCCACTTGTTGGACTGAGGTAGGCGATAAAGAAAAATTTGGTCCTGATTTTGTGCAGGAAACGACAGAGCAAATTGAAATGATCAGAGAAAAATTGAAACAGGCATAGAATCGGCAGAAAAGCTACTATGACAATAAGCATAGACCGTTGGAATTTGAGGAAGGTGACCATGTGTTTGTACGTTTGTCGCCGGTCACAGGTGTTGGCCGTGCGCTGGGTGTGAGGAAGCTGAGTCCACGGTTTATTGGGCCGTATCAGATTATGAAAAGAGTAGGATTGGTGGCCTATCAGCTTGCCTTACCCCCGCAGTTGTCTAATTTACATGATGTTTTTCATGTGTCGCAGTTGCGACGTTATGTTCCGGATGAGTCACATATTGTGATGCCGGATAATATTGAAATCAGGGAGAACTTGAAGACTCCCATTGGTCCTATTGCAGTTTTGGATCGCAGTGAAAAGCGATTGAGAAAAAGTGATTCCCATGCTGAAGATTCAGTGGGAAGGCCGCACACCTGAGGAGGCTACTTGGGAGCGGGAGGACGAGATTCTCCGGCTGTATCCTGAGTTAGTGAGCAGGTATGATTTAATTTTGCGGACAAAATTTCAAAAAGGTGGGGTGAATATAACACCTCAAATATTAAATGTGTATTTTAATATTATATTGTAAATTGAAAGTTAGTGGATTAGTGAAAAATCCAAGGATTATGGCCAAAAAGAGGCAAAAGGGCAAAATGGTAATTTGCCAACCGTGTGTTATGAGGCTTAAATATTGAGTTAGAGATTTCAAATGACAAAAGTAATGCTGGAAATGGAATCAGGGCGGAAAATTGAGTGAATAGGCAAATTTGGGAAAAATTGATGAATAGTGAATTTTTAGTGTTAAAATACTGAGGTGTGAGTGTACCAATAGGTGTGAAATTTTTATCATTATTTTGGAGAAATAAAAATATGTCATGGACTGGAAAAATATTTAGATTAAGGATTTGTGATCGGAATTTTTATCGGAGTTAAAGTTAGATCGCGTGTGGGACCCGTGTGACCGAAGTCACTTGGCCCCACCTCCTTTTCTTTCCTTCTTTCTCTCTTTTCCTCTCCATTCTCTCGCGCGCTCACAGTGAAGGAAAAGGGCCATTTTCACCATTTCTCCATTTTCTTCCCATTTCTTCGTTTCTCCACCGAATCGCTTGATTTTGGTGTTGAAATCTATCGTAAACAACCTTCCAAAGCCATTGGTAGCACTTAGAAGCCTTGAATCCATCTCTTTGGCCGCGTTTTGAGCAAGAACAGATCCGACCCATTGGAGTTTTTGGAGATTTCTTGGAGTTTTGAGTTTCAAATGGTTTAGTGAAGCCTTGGTGTTGATCATACTACCCATTGTAAGTATATTTGTGGTCTTTTGATAGTTGATTTCTTAGATCTATGAATATGTGTTCAAACCTTTGATTTTAGATGTGTGATGATAGAGAGCCCAAATGGAAAAATGCTATTAGATGAAAAGGCCTTAGAATCATGTTTGTAAGCTAGAAATGCTATGTTAAATTTTGGTGAAAAATCTAGGTTTTTAACTTAGAGAATTTTGAGGAATTTTGATGAAAAATGAGTTTTGTGTAATTGGGATTTGATGATTGTTGTAGGGTGCCTCACACGGTTGGATTTGAGAAAAGTTGATTTGGAGCATACGTTTGGAACGGTGTTGCTCGTGTTAAGGTAAACTCTTGGAACTTGGGTTTAATCCCTAGTGAGCTCCACCACACCTAGAGGAAGGTTGTGGTTGGATGATGTGGTTATGACATGTTGTGATTGTGTGCTTGTATGCATATTGCTTGTATTTTGTGAAAATTGTTTGGTCACTGGCCAGTTGACGTGTGTTGGGTTTGGACATCCGCTGGATCATTTCGTGACGGAGTGCCAGTTGGACTGCCATGGGGTCGACTCTGGGAGCGACTCCAGGATGATCCAAACGTGGGACATCCGCCGGATAGGGCTCATGAGGAGTTCCGGTTGGGTATTGCCATGGAGTCTTCTCAACCATGGGAGAGGCGCCAGGACTGTCTCGGGAGTTATATGATGGAGTCCTTGAACATGAATCCATGAGTGGATGTTCTTGGGTTGTCTCCAGGTGGATGGTGATATTGTTTTACTTGCATGCCATATTATGTCATTTTGATACATTTTAGTGAGCCATGGAGTGGAGAGAGCCTCTAGCTCCATTGGTTTACTGAGATATATCCGTATATCTCACCCCGTGTTTGGGGGACCACATTTCAGGTCACTATGAGCCGGGAGGAGCTTCGGGCAAGAAGCCCGTGTAGTGGACGTTGGATTGGCATGCGGTGCATTGGATTGCATGACCTTTTGGAGGAGTTTATGGAGTGCACATAGCATACCATTAGTATTTTGAGACTTAGGTCATGAACATATTGCATGATGTCATTTCCATGCTTTTGTTAGTGTTCATGGTCATATGCTAAGTCTTGTTATGTTTTATTATTCATGGCTTGGACAACTGTATATTTTGAGTGAGCATGGGACTTGTCCATTGCCACATTCATAGCCTTGAAGTCTTGATGTGTAATGTTGTAAAAATGGTCCATAATTGCATGTAAATGGCCATTATTTTGAGAATGTTGTAAATGATGTTAAACTTAAGGAAAATGCATGATGGAAGGGCCTAGAGCCAACATTAGGACATGATTATGTGTTATGTGGAGTACCAAGGGGTTAGGGATGGATTACACACCCTTTTTGGGGCTCAAAACTGCTGTAATCTGTCATTTTGCTGCATAGTAATCGATTACCCAAGCATGGTAATCGATTACCATGCAACAGGGGACGAAAAATTGGCTACTGTCTGCACTGGTAATCGATTACTGGCCTTTGGTAATCGATTACCATGTGTGGTAATCGATTACCCAAAGTTGGTAATCAATTACCAGAACAGAGGATTCAGAAAATTGGCTACTGCCTCATTTTTGACAGGTGGTAATCGATTACCACCCACTGGTAATCGATTACCACAGTGTAATTTTTGAAAATTAGGTTTTTCTAGACTAAAAGAAAGGGGCTTAACTTGATGGGTAGAACTCCAAATGATACGTGGTTTGAAACCACGCGTAGACAACGTAAAGGACTACAACTTGGTAAAATATGAGAGTAAGATGGTGAGTTTAAATGAATTGAATAAAGAAGGAGATGAATGATGTTAGTAAAGATGTATGCTTCCGCAAATTGCTTTTACAATTATAGTGTTGTTTTAATTGATTACGGAAAAAGTGTTTATGTAAGAAAGGAATATGTTAAAAGAAAAAAATTGCCCGTAATTTAATTAATCTAATCACTGTGATTGTAACTGCGCTTAATATCATAATCAATGTTAACAATACCGGTGTACAACGGGCTGTTACAAATATCATCTAATATGATATTATACAAAACACAATATAATATTAAAATTTCATTAAAACTTATAATATCGAACGTTATCTTATTATACATCAATATAATATTAAAATTTCATTAACGGGGAACGAACAGGGAAACAGACCCAGTGACCCCTCTTTCAAAACCGTAATCAGAAAAAATCTTCACTCTTCTCTGTTTTCTTTCTTCAGCTTCGAAAACCGTAAACTTCAAGTGGTTGTTACGGTTACCAATAATGGGGGAACGAGAAAGAAGAGCGAGGGTTCAGGAAGCGACGATGTCGAAGAAGGTTCGATGAAGAAAGCAATAATGAAGAAAAAGAACAAGGAGGAGTTGCTTCCTTCGATGATCAAAAACAAGGAAAATAGATCAGAGGTTCATGCCAAGGCCAAGCATTAGAAGAAGCTCGAGGGGTAATATAGTCACCGATTATACCACTTTTTGAACTTCTCCAGATTCTAGGACAAATACCACCTTTCAGGAAGCAATCCTCAACAGTACTTTTCAGACAAATCACTTGCAATTATCGATAGATAGGCAACAAGGAAAGATGGAAAATTTATGAAAACTGTGAACCAAACGTGGAGTAATGAAAACGCAAGAATCACTTCCCCAGAAAACTTCAACAAACTCCTAAAACAAACACCCCCTATGGGAGTTACAAAGAAAGGGGTAGTTTTGTCCTAAATTTACTAACTATGTTAAATTGTTAAAAGATTAATGTATAAGGGGATTAATTGTTTGAATTAAATGTTGAGGGTGGTTTCATAAAACAACACCTAAGCATAAGCTGGTTTCATATAAGAGTTTATTGTTTGTTATATTATAGTAGGATATAAATTTATCTCCTACATATATAAAATGGTGTGGGTGAGAGAAAAAGAAAAAGTATTGACTCCACAAATTTTTATGTATGTAAGATATAAAATTTATTAAATAGTTAAAGAGAAATATAGTCAAAGAGAAATAAAAATATTTCATTCATGTAAAAAAAACTCAGTAAATGAATACGTAAACAGACCGTGCATTTTTTGTTTTTTATTTTGGTAGACAGCAGACCGTGCATTTACTTAATGGGTTAGTCAATTTACCTCGCAAGTAAAATGCGGTGATCCAAATTGGCTTCTGTTATTTTTAAGTTGATAATTTTAAAACTCATTTTGAATAAATCAAGAAATTTAATGGACTGATTCAATATATTTGGTTCGTGAGTCCTAAGTAGGATACCATTTTCTTTATTTACCAAAAAAAAAAGATACCCTTTTTTTTACTTTTTTGGACAGAAGAATGTTTCCCCGCCAAGCTGGAGTTTGTTTCATGTACATTGGAACATAGGTGCCTAAACTGCGATTGTGGCTCGTGACTAATGTAATCATAGCCTTTAATTGCAAGCACAGATCCCTAGTTTAACAAACTCTGATGTTATCATAAAATAGGAAAAATATTAATCATTTTAAATGACATAACTTATATCCTTTTATAACGGTAATATAACGGACGAAATATAATATAACGGTAATGTAACGGTGATGGAATGGAACCGTTGTGTAATGGTAATTGTAACGTTAATTGTAATAATGTTTTCTTTTGTAACAGTAATTGAAACATTAATTGTAATAGTGTTTTCTTTTGTAACGTCCATCCTTCATGGTTATAAGTAGGTGTGTGGTGTTAAGAAATAATATCAAAAAATTATTGGAAATTCTCTTCTCTCTCGTGACTCTTTCTCTCTCAATTCCCTCTTCTCCTCCTCTTATCCTTTCTGCAATCTTCTTCTTCTGTAGCATCTGCTACACAAAACCTCTTCACAATTTCACGTTCCCTTCCCCTTTCTTGAAGTAGGGAACCCAGAGAAGCATCAATTTCACTAGCCCTTACGGCGCCAGAGTTCCTAGCTACGGTGATCAGCGTTGTTCCGGGTCAAAGACTGAGGAATCAATGGCGATTGAGGATGATTTCATGGAGATTGAGGATGACTTCATGGAGATTGAGGATGGTTTCATGGAGATCGGGGATGATTTCATGGAGATTGATGATGATTTGATGGAGATTGAGGATGATTTCACGGTGATTGAGGATGATTTCATGGAGATTGAGGATGGTTTCATGGAGATCGGGGATGATTTCATGGAGATTGATGATGATTTGATGGAGATTGATGATGATTTCACGGTGATTGAGGATGATTTCATGGAGATTCAATATACATAATTGCTTGTTCTCTGTAACGCCTGGCAACTTGCAAGGATTAACGACTGTCCCCACACACTAACACGAGACTTTTCAGCGTGCTTTGTCCTCACTCGCACACTTCCCGGGAAAACTTCCCAGGAGGTCACCCATCCCAGAATTGCTCCAAGTCAAGCACGCTTAACTGTGGAGTTCTTCCGATCCGGGCTACCGAAAAGTAGATGCATCTTGTTAGTATAGGTAGTACCAATTAATTCTTATAAGCCATTCTCAACTGTACTGTCCCATACCAGCACAGTCTCTGGAATCCCTCTCTTTCCGGTGTTATTCGATTCATTCATGTACCCCCGTCGCTGGAAGCCTGCCAGGAGCCGCTCCTTGTCCGTGCCCTTGCGCACCGGCGATCACTCCCCGCCCTCGTCAGCGCCCGGGATGTTACATGCCCACCAGCTTCCGCCTGGTTCGTCCTCGAACCACACCGTACTGGATGAGAGGCCCTGCTCTGATACCACTTGTAACGCCTGGCAACTTGCAAGGATTAACGACTGTCCCCACACACTAACACGAGACTTTTCAGCGTGCTTTGTCCTCACTCGCACACTTCCCGGGAAAACTTCCCAGGAGGTCACCCATCCCAGAATTGCTCCAAGTCAAGCACGCTTAACTGTGGAGTTCTTCCGATCCGGGCTACCGAAAAGTAGATGCATCTTGTTAGTATAGGTAGTACCAATTAATTCTTATAAGCCATTCCCAACTGTACTGTCCCATACCAGCACAGTCTCTGGAATCCCTCTCTTTCCGGTGTTATTCGATTCATTCATGTACCCCCGTCGCTGGAAGCCTGCCAGGAGCCGCTCCTTGTCCATGCCCTTGCGCACCGGCGATCACTCCCCGCCCTCGTCAGCGCCCGGGATGTTACATTCTCCTTTGTAGCGAGAGCATTTGGTTGCTGCCATTTTTTTTTTGTTGGATAAATGTAATTTTTTTTTTCTATTCTAATCCTTCTCGGTGAAGCACAAGTGCACATCGTCCCAATTTTTGTATTATTATCTAAATTATAGTAATTTATAAATTTGTCATTTATATTTTTGCACGTTATATATATACATATATATATATATATATATATATATATATATATATGAACTCACAAATAGGTGGAACTCACACCTTTTTTTTGTCAACTCTCTCTCCTCCTTTATCTATCTTTCTCTCTCTCTTAAACTGACACAACTTTACATCTTTTAAATGACACACATTTTACCCCATAAAATAACACTAATTGTCTTATTGGCTAACTTAGGGACGTTTGGTATAGGAGAAATTTTTTTTAATCAGGTAAATATAGATAGTGGGAAAATGGTTGTAAACTAAAATTAGTGGAAAAATTTTAAAAAAATTATTTGGTAGACCAAAATATTACCAGGAAAATTGATTTAAATTTTCGAATTTCATATTTGATTGGAGGTAAAATATAAATGGGAAAATGGGTTTCAATTACAAAATTAACCCTTTTTATTTTTTGAATCTGATCAACTCTTGCCCAAAATGACAGTTTGTAAAAGGAACTTAATTGATGTCATTGTTTCAACAATTATTATTGTTATCCAAATGGTTTTCTTGAACCCAAAATATGAACTCAACTTTTACTTTTCCCATCAAACCCCAAAATACGACCCTCAAAATGGTTGCGAAATAAGAAATTTTGCAAAGAAATCAAGTTGGCTGCGGAAAGAATTTTGCTACCCAAATTTTTTTAACTCTTGTAGGCAAATTGAAAACCCAGTTCAGGGGCTTTGTTTAGTCCAAACATGTTACCAAAAAAAAAAAAAAAAAACTCATTTCAAGTTGCTTAGGTATACTTGCCAAAATACCCTACCAAGGAGTTTGTTGATGGATTACAATCTCTTAATAATTACCTTTTTAACTCTTCACTTTACCTGATTTTTTTTTTCCGCTTAGATTTCATTTTCCTTTATAAAGCCAAATCTTTAAGCTACGCATTCATTAACAAATATTTTTATCTAGATTGTCGTATGTTATTGCACATTCTTAATCTTCCCTTTAGCATGTTATTCTCTGCATGTTGTTTGGATCACGAATTTTACCTATTTTTTTATTTCTGAACACGAAATTATTCTTATTATAAAAAAATAAAATTTAATGTATTTGAGTAAAAAAATATAAAAATAGCCGGAGTGTAAAACACAAGTCATGATTCACTAGTTTAACTAGTGTAATATAAATAAAATTATAAATATTTAATATTTTCTCAACCATTTATTTAGCTTAATAAGTTTTGAGATCAGATTAAACTTTTATAAGAACTGAAGTTGTATAAAGTATAAAAATGCTGGCATAAACAAAATTTAATTTTATTCAATTAAGGGAAGGTATTGATATTTTCTCTTTTCATAAACAGGGGTATTAGAAATAGAAATGTGATTCACAAGTTGTTATTTTGCTAATGAGAATAAATAAAATGATTATTCTCATTATGGTAGTGGTGCTGGTACCGCTGAGCAAGGTAAAAAGCGCGAAATAGAGGCATGTCAGTGGTAACAAAAAGGAAGAAGAAAAATTAAACAAGAAGTTGAAATAGAAATCTCAATCGCAACCGCATGAGAGAGAGAGAGAGTGTGTGTGTGGAGGTTAATCATAACATCATAATAAGCATAGCAGTTGATGATTTAATTTCAATTTGGTTAAGAGTCTAGTTCTCATTTCCTTGACGCCCAAACCAAAAGCAACGCTTTCGTTACGTCGAAATTAAATTTGTGGCGTCGGAAACCTAACTAGTTGCTTCACCGTCAGATCAGATCCGATGGAGGCAATCGACGAATTGGTTCAGCTCTCCGATTCTATGCGCCAAGCCGGCGCTGTCCTCGCCGACGACGATGTTGACGACCCCAAGCGCCCTTCAACTTTCCTCAATGTCGTTGCTCTTGGCAATGTCGTAAGTCTTTTCTTCTACATTTTTGATTTCAGCGTGAGAACTGATTGCAAATTACACACCAACTGTGTCACTCTTTTGGATCCGTACTAAAACAAACAATTCTGGTACTGGTGGATCAGGGTGCTGGAAAATCTGCTGCCTTGAATAGCTTGATTGGACATCCTGTTTTGGTATTTCTTATTTCCAATATTATCATCTTCTCTCTTTCTCTTTAATCTTTCTTTATTTACCGTTTAAATCGGTGGTTATAAACTGCAGCCAACCGGTGAAAATGGTGCTACCAGGGCTCCCATTAGCATTGAATTGAATAGAGATACCTCTTTAAACAGCAAGTCCATCATCCTCCAAATTGATAATAAATCTCAACAGGTTTCTGCAAGTATGAACTTTACCTCATTCTAACTTCATTTGCATACTCATTTTCCACCACATTTTGTTTAAAAAATATCATGTTTCTGATCGTCTTAGTTTTTTTTGTTTTCATTATCATAGGTGCCCTTCGACATTCTCTACAGGATAGACTAAGCAAAGGTTCATCTGGTAGGAGCCGTGATGAAATATATCTGAAACTACGCACCAGTACTGGTATGTCCATTGTCATATAATATATTGCTCCCTCCCTTTATTTATGAATAAATAGGCTTTGGACGGGTTTTTAGGAAAATAAAATAAACAAAATAAGCATTAGTTTATTCCCCCGGGTGGGGGGATCGAACATGTAACATAAATGTTTACATGCATGGGCATTGTTAGACTAATGCATTTTGTTCTGTTCTGAAATTCTACAGCACCTCCATTGAAATTGATTGACTTGCCTGGATTGGACCAGCGGATAATGGATGACAAAATAGTAAGTAGTTATAAGTTATCTTTTCCTAAATTTTTTTAGTTTCAACATCGAGTATGTTGTGGCCAATTACAACCTGACATTCTAAATTGATGATGATTGGTATTTTAATTAAAATTATTTCTTAGATCTATGGTTGTTTTTTAGGTGCTTTCTTTGCAGAGAAGTTTGATGTCTTCTTTTTCATCTTCTTTAGATCAGTGAATATGTTGAGCACAATGATGCAATTTTACTGGTAGTAGTTCCTGGTGCTCAGGCACCTGAAATTTCATCATCGCGGGCCCTTAGAGTGGCAAAGGAGTATGATGCAGAATGTAAGTTTTCAACTTTTTTTTTCTTCCTTCTTTCCCCCTCCCCAATGCCCCAACAACGAAATTTATAGCTGTTTTGTCGGAGATGTAAAACCAATCTTGAGCCCTCCACCCAACAAATTAAGCTTTTTGAAGAGTTGATCCTCGCCACCTCCATTTTTCTAAATTAAGTTGAGTTTCTGCACAAGGCGGGGTGAGCCTGTGCCTTGTCTATACTTCTACATTTTTTAGCCCAAATGGCACTTGCATGAGGGTGTGCTTTACAGATATACGTCATTTATGAACTTGCACCTAACAACTTAAGCTTTTGAAAGGGTTGGTCCTAGACACTATTAAACCTCTCAAGTTTAGAAATTCCTTTCTCGTGTTTTACCTAATCATATCCTTATAATACTGGTTCATCAAACTTTTTTTGTGGGTTTCAATTGTAGCCACCAGAACAGTTGGTGTTATCAGTAAAATTGATCAGGCAGCTACAGACTCAAAAGCCCTTGCAGCGGTGCAGGCTCTCCTATTGAACCAGGGACCACCAAAAACCTCTGATATTCCATGGGTTGCTTTGATAGGCCAATCTGTTTCTATAGCTTCTGCTCAGTCTGGGAGTGGTGCATCTGAGAGCTCGTTGGAAACTGCTTGGCGAGCTGAAACTGAAAGTTTGAAATCTATATTGACCGGAGCCCCTCAAAGCAAGCTTGGTAGAATTGCTTTGGTTGAGTCTCTTGCCGAACAGATTCGCAATCGTATGAAGCTCAGGCTTCCAACTCTCCTCACTGGGTATTTATTTTTCTCTAGCTTATGTTTTCTTGTCGTTTGTGTAGTTCTCTGTTTTAAATATCATGTTAAGAGCTCTCCATGAAACCCTAACTTGCGAGGGTGGGATCAGAAAATCCTCATACTCAGCCTTACCCTTACATTTTTGCAAAAAGAGGTTGTCTCCTAGATTAGAACCCTTGATCTTTTGGTAACAAAAGAGTAGTTTTACCACTTCTCTAGGCTCTCTTCATTAAATATCGTATTCTATGACAAAAAATATTGTATGTTGTAAATAGCACCGCTGCTTCAGAATTTTCTTTGTCCAACCTATCGATGTTCGTTTAAATAGGCTCATTAGCATTGTTTTCTTAAATGGTTGTCTGTTTTAATGAATGAAAGAAAAAAGTGCAGAGAATTAGAGGGTTTTATTTGGTGTGTGACGTTATACATTTAAGTTTGTCCTGATCCCTAAGTTTGTCCTGATCCCTAGGCACCTATGATCTGTCTAATATGGATTTAAAGCTGCACTTGCGCCTTCTCTACTCATTTGTTGCAGCATGCACATTCGCCAATATAAAGCGCATTTCAATATTATTTATATGTTCTTTGTCTTGTAAAATGTTCACCCATAAGGTCTGCAATCATAGAGAAAGTAGCCTGGTTAGCATATATATATATATATATATATATATATATAATGTTTGCTTAAGATTACGCTTTCTTATGTTTGTTATTATTACTAGGGTTGTAGAATAGGTTGGGGTGTTTTGGGTTAAGGCCTCAACCTGATTTTTTATTACATCATCTAATAAACAAAACCTAAAGGCTCAAAACCTAATCCACTCAAACCAAACCATGAAAAGTAGAGTTGCGTTGGATTAATTGATTTATTTGGGTAGTTCTTTTCACCAACCTTCTTTATATACCATCTACAATGTTTTATATTTTTCAAGTTGTATGGAATTTAATGCCACTAAATCTATGAAAATTTTAAAGGAAAATGTCGGAAAATTGCTATGTAAAAAGTCAAGTAGCTAGGAGTGGGATTTAGGGAGAATGAGCATGGTGTGCAAGATGAGGCTGAATAATAAGAGAAAATGGAATCAACATTTCAACTTCCATAACTCGATATGTGATCTGAGATTACTTGGTTCAGCTCCTATCGATGCTTACTTCTTAGTATTTACATAATGAACTGATAACTAGTAACAAACACTAATGTAGGCTTAGTAGATATGGGTTGGGTTGGGTTGGGTTAGCTTGGCTTTTAAGTGAACCCAACCAAAAAAGAAAAGAAAAGACAACAGGCTAAGTTTTTTTTTTTTTTTTTTGGGGGGGGGGGGGGTGTGCAAAAGAACCAAAAAACTGAACTTAACTATGAACTGAACCGAACTGCTCTTAAAATAACCAGTTTTTGAAAACCAGTTCATGAATCGTACTGGTTTTTAAAGAACCAGTTCAAGAACCGAACCAAACCATTTTATCTCTTTATTTTTCATTTTTTTTCCTTTTCAGAATAGGTTTGACCCGAACCGGTTTTGAACTGAACCGTTTTCAATCCGAACCGTACCATTTAAACTAATTTGATTCAGTTCTTCAAGAAATTCAATTCAATTTGACCCATCCACACCCTTAGGTGGGGAGGGGAGGTTAAATTTTTTGTTTTTAATAAAAAAAGTTGGTATAGTTTGAGTGGCCCTAAAACCTTTCATAATCCTTTATTTAAAATGCTGCAGTCTTCAGGGAAAGTCTCAAATTGTTCAGGAAGAGTTAGTGAAGCTTGGTGCACAAATGGTTAGTGGTTCTGAAGGTACAAGAGCTCTAGCTTTGGAGTTATGCCGTGAATTTGAGGACAAATTTCTTCAACATCTTACTGGAGGCGAGGTTAGTAGTTTTTTTTTTTTTTTTTCCTAACATTAAGGGTGCATAATATTTAGTATTTTTGGGGAAAACTGGATTTGTCAAAAGAGTTTGTAGATATTTCTCATGGGTCTTATTAGAGGGTTTGGGATGAGTGAATATGGAAAGGTCCTTTGGTCCTGTGCAATATGCAGTGAGTTGGTGCCTTTAGTTGTAGATGAATGTCAGAATTTTCAAGGATAATTTCTTACCGTTTCCACTCTTTGGATGTGATCTTATTAGCTTCTATGTGCTCAGCTAATGGCCATTTCACAGGGGTTTCATTCTTGGATATTCAGAGAAACTGGCTTGTTTTGTTCTATTGATGTGTGTTTTTCCCCCCACTCTAGGAAGATATCTTCTTATCCTCCTTCTGTGCTTTTCTCTCTGTCTTCTTTAAAGAATTATTTTCTTAATAAAGAAATTTATTAGTATGTTTCGCTGGAAAAGAGAATACCCAAAAGACAGCCGAGATTGTACAAATAATACTGAATTGGCGCTGCACCTTATTTTCTGTGTTATAAAAGGAAATTTATTAAGATTAGAAGAAGACATTACAAAGGGAAAGAAGGATAAGGAATCCTCCTAAGCAAAAGAACAAGAAAACAACCAAGAGAAAAGATAAATAATCAAAGGAACAAAGCTTTCCATTCCCTTAACATGTTTGTTAATGAAACCCTGTTAAAAAGGCCATGCTTTGCACCAAATGGATGCCAAACACCTAATCTTATCCCAATCAAGTGATATGCCAAAGGAACCTCCTTAAAAATACGAGAGTTTTATTCCAACCAATTACATCAAACTATGCATAGATTGCCCATTGCCACAAAAATCTAGCCTCTTTGTTTCTGCCAAAACCGTCAAAGCTGATCATCAAGAATTGGTCCGTGGACCTACGATGCACCAAACATTCACTGAAAATGCTGAATAAGGAGCTCCCTAAATAAACTGTAGCAGAATAATGTAAATATTACCAAACTGGCTGTGAAAATGATTCAAATGTTTGAACTCTTCAAATTGATCCAAGATTGGTCATCTGTTTCTTATGCTTTGGTTTTCCTTTTGTATTTCAAATAAAGAAGTCTGATACTCTGATACTAGGAATGGGATTCCACCAATGTACAGTACAGGAATAATTTTTTTTCTTTATCCAAATGTATTTTCTTCATTTCCTTGCAGGGTAATGGTTGGAAAGTTGTTGCCAGTTTTGAAGGGAATTTCCCTAACAGGATAAAGCAACTTCCTATTGACAGACACTTTGACATAAACAATGTCAAGAGGGTAAATCTTCTCCATTAAAATTAATCATATTGTTTAGGCAGAATTTTATTCTTCATATTCTCTTGAGGTGCTTGCTTCTTATATCTCTGTTTTGTTTATGTCAGATTGTCCTAGAAGCAGATGGATATCAACCTTATCTTATCTCTCCAGAGAAAGGTTTGAGGTCCTTAATTAAAGGAGTTCTTGAACTAGCAAAGGAGCCATCACGCCTGTGTGTTGATGAGGTGTGCTTCTAATGTGTTGTTGATTTTGTTCCAAGAGCTAGTAATGCTTCAGTGGGTAAAGGGATAATCCAAAATAATTTGCGTATAGACCTGGCTATTTGGGGCTCTTGTAAAAAAAAAAGTCTGTCCTTTATCTCATGCTTTTCTTGGAGGTGGAGGTGGAGCCTTAGGGCTGTTTGTCAACCTTCAAAACCGGACAACTGACTAGAAGGGGGTTGCTTTTAAAATCTTGTTTTTGCTTTAATGAAAGAGTGAAATCCTTATTACCTGTAATATGAACCGATCGTTCATGTTCCGTGCAATATCCTGGGAATCATTTAAGGCTTCTTTGTCTTTATTGCATTCTCACAAGCCATAATGGATTTTAACCTTGCAGGCCTACTACTACAGAGGCCAAGTTGTTCTTGACAGTTATTGCTTCTGATCTGAAGTAAAAATAGTAATGTAAAACCATTACCTTAGTGCTGTGCTGCCTCACTTTGTTCATTTTACATACAGGATCGTTGAGAATGATCTTTTCAAACAAGACTGGAGGAGATCAAAGAATGAGATAGGCCAGTATGTTGTCCTAAAATGGACCCTCGCACTTCTCATTGGGTTAGGCACAGGGCTTGTTGCCTTCTTCAATAACATTGGAGTTGAGAATATTGCTGGTTTCAAGCTTCTACTTACCAACAATCTCATGCTCACGCGAAAGTATGACTATTCTTCTCATTGTGTGCTTTATACCCGTGCCTTGTCTTCATAATTAAGGTTTATTTTATAATTGTAGTTTTAGCATCCTTAATCCTTTTGGTTTTTAACTTAATATTATTACTATTATTTTATAATTTGTGTTCATTTTCTGTTATACATTTCATACTTCTGCATAATGGTTTGGGAAATTTTGCAAATCTGTTCATAATTTTATTAATAAACCGCAGCATATGTTTACCTAATAATAATAATGATGATGACGACGACGATAACTAGACCACAGGTATTTTCAAATTCAAGTAAAATCTAAATAATTAAATTAAAAAAAGAGTTAAGAATGACATGTTCATTCTTTAAGTAAGAGTAGACAAGAGATTAATCTATTCTTAAGAAAATGTACTATAATTTAATAAATTGGGGCAAATAATAATAAATAAACAGCAGGATAAAATTTGAGTAATTTTTATTTATTTATTTGGGTTATCTTTTATTGCCGTGTTGTGGTCTAGCTCTGTTATGATGTTTGTGTAAATGTCCAGTCTTGCAATATTTAGTTACAAAATGTAGGTAACATATATATAAGTATTTGCCAGCCACTTGTTCTTTTTGCAGCGAACATTCATGTATTTTTGTTCTAATGACCTACTGAACCTAAAGGCAGTGGTACATAAACAACTTTCAAATGCTACCGAAATTAACTTGTAGAATTATGGAATAACCACGCTATGATTTTTACTGCAGAACAGTTATCATCAGGCCTTTGCAGTATATGTTGGATGTAACATGATTTTAGCCGTTGCTGCTGCAGCCCTCTGTGCCTACATTGCCCCTGCAGCAGCAGGTCCGGCATACCTGAGGTGAAGGCATACCTCAACGGTGTAGACGCTCCTTCTATATTAGCTCCAACTACCCTCTTTGTAAAGGTAGGTTAGTTACCTACTCAACATGATATTATGTGTGTGAGTCTAATCCTTTTTGTTCTTTTCATCATCTATGTACAAGTGCAAAGCTTGATTAGATCCAATTGTCCTTTTGTCTCCTGATTATTTTAACACATGTACATAATTATTCTTAAAGTAATTGATAAGAAATGATTTTAATTAATGCTAATAAAGTGGGTGAACCGGAACAGTGGTAAAATTGTTCCTTCATGACTGAAAGGTCATGGATTCGAATCTAGGAAACAGTTTATTTGTAATTATGCAAGGGTAAGGCTTCCTCCACCCCACACTTGCTACACTCGCTAGTTGGGTTTAATGGGGAGTGGTTTAGGAAAATCTTGAAACAAGTTTCTTTTTGATAATATTTCGTTCGTTGATTGACAATGACCATAGTTTTTTTTGGAAATGGCTTGAACTTTTCAGATTTTTGGTTCAATATTTGGGGTTGCGGCTGGTTTTGTTGTGGGTAAGGAAGGACCTATGGTACACACTGGTTCTTGCATAGCTAATTTACTTGGACAAGGTGGTTCTAGAAAATACCGGTTGACCTGGAGATGGCTCAGACATTTTAAAAATGACCGAGATCGAAGGGATTTGATCACGTGTGGTGCAGCTGCTGGTGTTGCTGGTGCTTTCCGTGCCCCAGTTGGTGGTGTCCTTTTTGCACTTGAAGAAGCAGCTTCCTGGTTCCGTGTCTCTTTCTCTCCTGTTTTGCATGCATGTCAATTTGTGACAACACTATATGTGACAACTCCATTGCTAGTATTGCATAACAATTAATATAAAATGATAGAATGTAATTCTCGTGTCGTGCAAGTTTTCTGCATAAATACAGTGTCTAAGGGCTTTATGCCTGTCATTTCCCCTACCCCCACAATTTAAAAAATTGTGTGTTTTATGTTGTAATGTTTCTCTGATTGCATTTATGTATGTAATTTCAGGTGGAGGAGTGCTCTTCTGTGGCGAACATTTTTTACGACAGCTGTGGTAGCTGTAGTGCTGAGAGGTTTCGTAGAATTATGCCGGGGTGGAAAATGTGGTCTTTTTGGGGAAGGAGGTTTGATAATGTTTGAGGTTAATTCAGCAAAGCCTGCTTACACCACACCTGACCTCCTCGCAGTTATATTTCTTGGAGTTATTGGAGGTCTTTTAGGAAGCCTTTACAATTATCTTGTGGATAAGGTCCTTCGCACTTACGCCATCATAAATGAGTATGTCCTAAATTGTTATGCATTTATTAGTATAAAATATGGGAATATAGTTTTTTGTGTTGAATGAGATAAAATTATTTTATGTACACAGATAAGAGTGGATGAGATCCACTAAAGAGAAGATTAGTGGATCCCACCCATTTTTTGTATATATGCACGAGACAATTTACATGAGAAACCATATTCCCATAAAATATACTTTTGTCCGTAAATAATAAATGTTTTTATAATTGTTACTAAAGTTTTTGAAGAAAAAAAATGTATACATTTTGTACTTATATTGTAAAAATTAACTTGGTACAAAATTATTTTTCGTTTATGATGACATTGAATGTAGGAAAGAGGGTGCTAGCAGAAAGTAAAAGAATTGGATTCCATACAAAGGAAATATGGTGGTAGAATGGAGAGGTGCAAGAGGCAATTAAACAGAAAAAGGAATGCTTTAGATCTTTGCATAAAAGTCCCAATGATAATAATTTGCAAAAAATTTAGATTGGCGAAAAAAAATGCAAAGAAAGCTGTACGAGAAGCTAAAGGTAAGATTTTCGCCGATTTGTATAAAAATCTTGGGAGTAAGGATGATGAAAAAGGTATATATGTATATATATGTATATATAGATATATATATATATATATATAGAGGTAGGATCCTTTGACATCGGTGTCAAATTTCAAATTTGACACATCATTGAGAGCTGTTAGATAAAAAAATATCAATGGTGTCACATGCGTGCAAATCAGAGTCGTTGATCTTTTTTGATCTAACGGCTCTCATATGAGGTGTCAAAATTGAAATTTGACACTGGTGTCAAAGGATCCTGCCTCATATATATATATATATATATATATATATATATATATATATATATATATATATATATATATATATATGGGTCAGGATCATTTTACGCTAGTGTAAGTTACACTCTCAATCTTGTCCGTTGATCCCACTTATATCCAAGGGTTTAAATTTTTTAGTAATATGAGCCATTGGATACAAGTGGATTAATGGTCAAAATTGAATGTAAGACTTCTAATTCTTACACTGGTGTAAGAATATCCTGCCCCTATATATATATATGTACTTGCCAAAATGAGGGATAAGAAAAGTAAAGAACTCACTCAAGTTAGAGCATCAAGAATGAAAACCAAAATCTTTTGGTAAGAGATAAAGATGTAAATGAAAGATGGATGAACTACTCAACAAACTTTTTAATAGGGATGGCAATAAAAGCGAGGTGGGCTTGGAGGATGCTTATGATGATCTGAATAGAAGATTTGTGCGCAGAATCAATACACATGAAGTCAAGGAGGCTTTAAAGAGGATGAAGACTAATAAAGCTTTGGGACCCGATGGCGGACCTATTGAAGTGTGGAGGGGCTTAGTGGAGGTGGCAATAAATTGGCTCACCAATCTTTTTAATAAGATTCTTCGAACAAATAAGATGTCTGATGCTTGGAGGAAGAGTGTGCTTATGCCTATTTACATAAACAATGGAGATATCCAGAATTGTTCTAACTATAGAGGAATTAAACTTATGAGTCATACTATAAAGTTATAGGAGAGAGTTATTGAACATCATTTGAGGAGAGAGACCAAGGTTTCTGTAAATCAATTTGATTTATGCCAGGAAGATGTACCACATAAGCTATTTTCTTGATGCGTCAATTGATGGAAAGATATCGAGAAAAAAAGAAGGATTTACATGTTGTTTATAGATCTTGAGAAAGCATACGATTGAGTCCCAAGAAATGTTTTATGGTGGGTTCTTGAGAAGAAAAAAGTACCATCAAAGTATGTAAATGCAATCAAGGATATGTATGATAGGGCTACTGCATGTGTGAAAGCTTGTAATGGAACATCAAGTTATTTTCCTATTACAATAGGTGTACGTCAAGGTTCGGCTATGAGTCCTTATCTCTTTGTCTTAGAGATGGATGAACTAATAATAGACATTCAAGAGGAAGTGTCGTGATATATGTTTTTTGCAGATGATATTGTGCTTATTGATGAGACCAAAGACGGTGTTAATAGGAAACTTGAATTGTGGATAAGCACTTTGGAGTCTAAAGGTTTCACGTTAAGTCGGTGCAAGACTGAGTATATGAAGTGTGAGTTTTCTCTGGTAAGAGATGGAGATCAAGACCCTATGCATCTACTTGGTCAAAAGGTATCGAAGAAAGAGGCTTTTAGATACCTGGGATCAATTTTGCAAAAAAGTAGTGAGATTGATGAGGATGTAAATCACAGAATCAGAGCAGGATGGATGAAATGGCGGTGTGCATCTGGGTTTTTGTGTGATCGCAAAATTTGTCTTAAGCTAAAAGGAAAATTCTATAGGACAGCAGCAAGGCCTGCAATGTTGTATGGAGTTGAATGTTGGCCGGCTCATAGGCAACACGAGCATAAAATGAGAGTAGCAGAAATAAGGATGTTAAGGTGGATGTGTGGTTATACGAGGATGTATAAGATAAGAAATGAAGATATTAGACGAAAGGTAGAAGTAATACTTGTAACTGAAAAGATGA
>JAVKPL010008546.1:0-33293 GCA_032173675.1 Gastrolobium villosum | reverse complement strand
GGTATCATTACCAGTGACAATTATATCATCAACATAGACAATGAGGATAGCAATTCTTCCTTTATCAGAGTGTTTAAAGAATAAAGTATGATCAGTCTGAGCTTGGGTGAACCCTTTTCCCTTAACAGCTTGAGTAAATTTCCCAAACCATTCTCTGGGAGATTGTTTAAGTCCATAGAGAGACTTCTGCAACTTGCACACAGATCCATCCCCTTTTTCAAAACCAGGAGGTGGATCCATGTAAACTTCCTCATGTAGATCACCATTCAAGAAGGCATTCTTGACATCTAATTGTTGCAATGGCCAATCAAGGTTGGCGGCAAGAGATAGCAGAACGCGGATAGTGTTAAGCTTGGCAACAGGAGCAAATGTCTCCTGATAATCTATCCCATGAGTCTGAGTAAATCCCTTAGCAACTAATCTGGCCTTATACCTATTGATGCTGTTGTCTGCATTAAATTTTATTGTGAACACCCACTTGCAACCAACAGTTTTCTTTCCTTTAGGTAATGTCACAAAATCCCATGTTTCATTTTTTATAAGTGCATCCATTTCTTCTAATACGGCATTCCTCCATTTTGGATCATCAAGTGCTTCTTGGATATTTTTGGGTATCCTGGTACTATCTAACATAGTATTGAAAGCACGAAAACCTGGAGATAACTTCTCATATGAGATATAATGGGAAATAGGATGAGCAGTGCAAGATCTAGTACCTTTCCGAAGAGCAATGGGCATATCAATGTTGGCTGTACTAGAGCATTCAAGTGGGTTACTAGAGCAAGGACTCGAGTCAGGATCCTGGCAGTCTAGAGTCTCTTGATGTATTTTGCGCCTGCTGTAGAATTTTCCCCATTTACCAGGAGGATCACAAGTACCGGGAGGATCATTAGACTCAGGTATAGTTGCTCCCCCTATTTCCGTCCCAATAACTCCCCCTATTTCCAAAGGCCAAGGTAAGACAACAGCTTCATTTGGTTTCCCAGGCTTATCTTCATCCATATCAGTAAACTCCCCCTGAAGAGAAGTCGGGGAAAAAAAGGATTGTGTCTCATAAAAGGTAACATCCATGGAAGCAAAGACCTTACGGAGAGAAGGTGAATAACACTTATAGCCTTTTTGATTAGGGGAATATCCTATGAAGACACATCTAATAGATTTAGGGTCAAGTTTGGACCTTTGATGTGGAGGAATGTGAACAAAGACCACAGAGCCAAATATTTTGGGAGGAAGAGAAGAAAAAGCACAAAAGGAAGGAAAAGATTTAGTAAGACAAGACAAAGGAGAATGAAAATTTAGTACCCGAGAAGGCATCCGATTAATGAGATAAGAAGCTGTCAAGATGGCTTCCCCCCATAGATATTTAGGGACATACATCGTAAATAAGAGAGCTCGAGCAACTTCAATTAGATGTCTATTTTTCCTTTCAGCCACCCCATTTTGTTGAGGGGTATTAGGACAAGAACTTTGATGAATAATTCCATGTTGGTTTAGGTAATCTCCAAGAATAGAATTAAAAAATTCTGTGCCATTATCTGTTCGCAGAACTTTGATAGGAGTCTGAAATTGAGTTTGAATCATAGCATGAAAGTTTTTAAAAGTGGATGCAGCATCAGACTTGTCTTTTAAGAGATATACCCAACATACCCTAGAATGATCATCAATGAAAGTAATAAACCAACGAGCACCCGAAACATTTTTTTCACGAGCAGGTCCCCAAATATCACTATGAATTAATGTAAAGGGAGAAGATTCATGATATTTCTTGGGAGAATAAGAGACACGAGAATGCTTTGCAAGTTGACAAAAATCACAAAGAAAGGAACTTGGCTTTTTATTGATAAATAAGTTAGGGAATAACTTCTGAAGATAAACAAAATTTGGGTGCCCTAACCTACGATGCCATAACAAAACATCATTACAATCATCTGATAAACATAGAGTGTGGTTTGAAAAAATCCTCCTTTCACAAAGATCCTCCTCCAAATAGTAGAGCCCTTCTTCTTCTCTAGCACTGCCAATCATCATCCCCGAGTCCTGCTCCTGAAAGATACAAGTATTTGCAGAAAACTTAGCAACACAATGCAACTCAGCAGTAAGTTTACTAATAGAGATGAGGTTACAAGTAAGGGAGGGAACATGAAGGACAGAATTCAAAATAATATGCTCAGAGAGTTTAATGGATCCCTTGCCCGCAATAGTGGAGAAACTTCCATCAGCTGTTCTTATTCGTGACGGGTGATAGTAAGGGATATAGGAAGAAAATAAGGTTGCATTACCTGTCATGTGATCAGAGGCTCCTGAATCAAGGATCCAACGATTACTATGTTCAACATGGAATGCCATACCTTTTTGAGCAACATGACTAGTTGCCTCAGCAGGTTGAGACATCAATTTCTGAAATTGCTCATACTGAGCCTTAGAGAGGAAAAAACCATCGGAATTTGAAGGGACATGGGACCCTTCTCCCTTATCTTCAGAAGATACTTGATTAGCACGATTCTTGTTCTGTCCTTTTGGTTTCCAGTTTGGTGGTTTGCCATGAATTTCCCAACATTTTTCACGGGTGTGACCACCCTTATTACAATGAGAACACCAACGATCAGAACGTTTTGAATCCCCAGAAGGACGAGCAGTATTCTTTGCTATAAGGGCAGACCCATCAGAAGACTTAGGATCCTTATCACCCAACATTACCTTTCGACGAAGCTCCTCCCTTCGTACCTCAGAAAAGGCAGTGGCAATGGAAGGTAATGGTTTTTGCCCCAAAATTCTTCCACGAACATCATCTAGATCAGAATTGAGGCCAGCAAGAAAATCATAGAGACGCCTTTTCTCTATATAATTTTTAAATATTGCATTAGCATCTAAACCTTGAAGGTCTGCTTTATCATAAAGATCCAACTCTTGCCACAATGTTTTTAAAGCAAGGAAGTACTCAGTAACAGTCTTCCCCCCTTGGCGTAAATCTTTCACCTTGGTGTTGAATTCAAAAGCCTGAGAGGCATTGCCCAGGTCAGAGTAGTATTCTTTAACAGCTTCCCAAATTTCTTGAGCCGTATCAAGGAATAAATAAGTTTGACTGATATCTGGTTCCATAGAATTGGTCAGCCATGTCATGACCAAAGCATTTTCAGTCACCCAAGCATCATAGCCAGGTTCATGTTGTGCTGGTTGAACCTTTTTTCCATCCAGATACCCCATCTTCCCTTTAGCCTGGATGAACAACTTAACAGATTGGCACCATTGCACATAGTTCCTACCGTTTAAACGGTGATTGGTGATCTGCATTGCTGGGTTGTCTCCAGAAAACGAAGAAATGGGAAGGGGTGAGGTTCCGGTCGAAATTCCAGATGAACTTTCAACATTTTCAGTGTCCATGGCTTCCTAACAACAATACCCAGAAAAAAAGTTCCTCCAAATATGGTTTTGACCCTCAAAACATGAAGAGGGAAGGCAGACGATCAGAACGAGGTATGACTCGCCGGAAAAAAATGGCAGGATGGCGGCGCGTGGACCACACGCGCCGGCGAGGCTGACGGACGGTGGCGGCGCGTGACGGCGTTTCCGGCGACGGGTCTTTTGTTGGCTGGCTCGGAATTTCGTTCTGGATCTAGTGGTGGCCTTGGTTTTGTAGTTGGAGGTGTCTAGGTGAGGGTTCTGACTTTGGTAGAAGCAAAAATACGAAAAAGGAATGGAAGGAAGGCATAAAAGGAAATTAGAACGGGGAAGAGACTGGATTACAACCAGCTCTTGATACCATGATGAAAAGAAGAAGTGTTTATGAATAAACTTCTGATTCATTTCTTGAAAGATCCAGGGAGGTACAATTTATATTGAGTACAAAGAACAATGCTAATAAATAAGAACAAAAAACTAAGAGGCATACAAAAGACTAAGAGACATATTTACAATAACAAGAAAGCCTAATAAATAAAGGAACAGATAACAAGAAAGAAATAAATGAATTCTAGAATATTCTACAATATTATTTGATTGTTTTTCCTTTTTAAAGGGTTCGTTTGTAATAAGCTTAAGCTTTTAAGCTTCAACTAGAAGGGGAATGCTAGAATGTATGAAAAATATCTTATATTATCTTGATTGTGTCTTAGAATAGCTTATAGTATCTTATATGATCTCTTAGGAATAGTTTTCTTATTTCTTTATATTTCATAATTTATTTCCTTAGTTAATTTAGGACATGGAGTAATATTACTGTTGAGATATATAGTCCCACATTGGTTGGAACAACTAATGTGGCCTTTATAAGGCCTTGGGCACTCCCACCCTTTGAGCTAGCTTTTGGGGTGGTGTAGCCCAAGGTTCTTTACATGGTATCAGAGCCTCACCGTCCCCCACTTTAAAGTGGAATAAAAAAAAGAAGCACAAAAGGTAAACCAAAAAATTGGGCCTGTGCAATTTCCACGCTTCTAGCCTAAAGGGCTCTTGCGTGAGGGGGCGTGTTGAGATATATAGTCCCACATTGGTTGTATGAGCAACTAATGTGGAGTTTATAAGGCCTTGGGCACTCCCACCCTCAGAGCTAGCTTTTGGGGTGGTGACCTCAATGTTCTTTACATGGTATCAGAGCCTTAGTGTTCGATCCTCGCTGCCCCCCACTTTCTCTTGTGGAATTTCTTAGCACAGGTAGATTGTGCCTATTGCATTATCCACTCTTCAAGCCCAATGAACTCTCGTGTGAGGGGGCGTGTTGAGATGTATAGTCCACATTGGTTGGAACAACGAATGTGGCCTTTATATGGCCTTGGGCACTGCCACCCTTTGAGCTAGCTTTTGGGGTGGTGTATCCCAAGATTCTTTACAATTACTATAAAGAGGGATTAGTGCTTAGTAGTTTTTATCATATCGTGGCATATCAAATCCTTTAAAATTTCATATTATTTATTCTTTTTTCTCTCTTTTCTTCCTTTCCTACCTTAATCTCTATAATTTCAACAATCATGATTATCTTAGAATAGTTTCCACATTTTAGCCTGTCTTTCTGCACATTGGCTTCATTTTAGCCTGTGTTTCTTCGAATCGGTTTTGTTTTAGCCTGACTTTCTTTGTTCCTTCCTATCTTGCCACAGTCTGGCCTCCGTCTCTAGTCGCAACTGCAGTCTGGCTCCGTCTTCTATCATTGGATTATATTTTGTTTATTTTCTTCTAGCATGTTTGATTGTAACAAGCTAAAGCTTAATTGAGGGAGTGTTATATATGGAGGATATATTATAATATCATTAGTATTTCTTAGAGTAGTGTAGAGTATCTTGGATGATCTCTTAGGAGTAGTTTTTTTTTTTTTAATATTTTTTGATTTGTTTCTTTATTTAATTAGGATTAAGATTAAGAGTCTAGTATTAGTATAAATAAGGAGTAGTGCTTTGTCTTTTGTAACATATCATATAACATTATATAACGTACGAGATTCAAAATCTCTATTATCTCTATTTGTCCATATCTACCTAATTCCCTATAATTGCTACAATAAATTATAATAGAAAAAATACTTAAAACAAGTATTTTTTATCTTCTTTTTTTATGCAGGAATATTTTTCTAACCCTACTTCTATAAATAATGCTCCGATAAAGTGGCAGAAATTCACCTCCAGCTTGTCGGTAATCCTTTATTTCGTAGTTGCTTGTCTGTTTATGTGCATGCATTTTTTTCTCAGTTATCAAATTGCTTCTGTTCTTGGCTTTTTACTTCAGAATTTTTGTTGGATAAAAGGTTGTACTGAATACATTTGAAGCGCAACCTTTAAGTGATGAAGAGGGAGATGCAAATAATTTGGAGGAAGAGGCAGTTAATTTTAGTATAAAATATCTGACAAGCAGTAAACTAATGGGTCTAGAGGTAAGCAGTTTGACAAAGTCTTGATGCTTACTACTAAAAATGCATGTTCAATTTTCTGTCAGTAAATGTTCATGTCCTGACTCAAGATCCCCTCTTGTTTTGGTGGAATTCCTAATAGTTAAAGGATCCTAGTTTTCGACGTCATGTTCTTGTGCAGTGTCTCATATTGTTTGATTATTTGAAGGTAATAATATTTTGAAGTTTAATTTCTATCTGATGTATTTAGTATGTAATCTGTATTAGCTGATGGTTTCTCCTTCATTTGTTCTTAGGCCCCTGGAAAAGGTGACAAGGATTTGCCATCTGAAAACATGGTTAGTGCTGCCTTCCCTGAACTCTTTAGGTTAAACAGCATATACTAAACTGGCTTCAGGCTTATATATTTACACTTTTGACTATCAAAGCCCCTTTACACGTCTTAATTAGATCTGCTATTATTATTATTGACTTACTTGAAATGATGTGTATTGTTTCTCTTAAACTACACCTATAAAGCAGGTTATGTCTAGATTTATTTCTTTCTTTTATAATTGAATGTGTGTTCCTTGCTTAATAGAATCCTACCGGCAATACATTTCGTAGTTGTTCTTTTTTCTTTTTGATAAAGAATAATTCACTAAGAAAGAAGAGAGTAAAAAACAGGAGCATAGGAATCTTACTGCTACTAAAGGACACAAACAGCAATCAAGAAAAGAGAAAAATATGAAGCTGAATTTACTTAAGAGAAACAAATATCCTTGAACAATTACTTCAGCAGAAACCCTCCTGGATGCCTAGGAAAACATCTGTCTCATAAAAGGTGGGTGGAAAATTTTGTGGCTAAAAGTTCCATGCTTCAGTGAGCTGAAAAGTGAATGACTCCAAAGGATCGATGCACTGTTTAGTGCTTGCTATACTATTCCCAGTGCCTTTATAATTTATAGACAAATCCAGTAATTTTCTAATTGCTATAATATGCTACCTCACAATGAAAAAAATGGTAGCTTTGTTTTAATTTTTAAAGCATAATGCAAACTATAGGAGAAGGGGATATATGAAGTTTGTGCTGGCATAGCGAGAGTTATTTCTTATCTGACATGTTAACTTTGTACTCAACATTATGAATGGGATGTAATGACAAGTTCCTATTAGAATATATATATGCAAAATTTCTCAATATCTTGATTGCATTTCAAAATAGTTTAGAGTATTCAAGATGATTTCTTATGAATAATTTCCTTACTTCTTTATATTTCATGATTTATTTACTTTTTTAATTAGGATTTTGAGTCTAATAGTATAAGTAGGGATTAGTGTTTTGTTATTTTTATCTCATCATAACACAAATCATTATCAATTTTAGATTATTCCGTACTTATTCATTCTTTTCTACCAAATTCCTATTAATTTCAGCATGTTATTAGAGCGATACCAATTTTTTGTGACCTGTTTCTGTTGAGATATATTAAACCATTAATATAGCCTCACCCAACAGCTTAAGCTTTTGGGTTGAATTGGTTCTTTACATGGTATCAGAGCCTCGTGTCCCGGATTCGAACCTCGCCGCCCCCCACTTTCTTTCAATTGGAATTTCTTTATTCGCACAGGTAGGTGGGCTTGTGCATTGTCCACCCTTTAAGCCCAATGGGCTCTCGTGTGAGGGAGCGTGTTGAGATATATAAAAACCATTAAAAAGCCTTCACCCACCAGCTTAAGCCTTTGGGTTGAATTGGTTTTTTACAATTTCGTTACTATTATGCTTCTAAATTCCCTAAATTCTAGAACTCTACTTTATTTCCATGATTGTTTTCTTCTTTAAGAATAGTCTGTAAAGAATCATTTCAATCCAAAAGCTTAAGTGGTTGAGTGAAAGTCATATTGATGGGTTTGTATACTATATCTCCATCAAAACCTCTCACACAATAGCCCATTGTGTTTAAAGACTGGACAATACACAAACCCACCTACCCGTGCTAAGAAATTCCACAATATGTGATTATTTATTAATAGAGTGAGGGAAGCAAGGATCGAATTCGTGACCATTTAGTCATAGAGGTTCTAATACCATGTTAAGAATCAATTCAACGCAAAAGTTTAATTTGTTGAATAAAGGTCGTATTAATGATTTTATATATTATATCTCTAACATAGTTGTCTCTATTGTCATGTTTTCCTTGTAACATTGTTTCTCTATCTCTCCACCTTGCTACTATCAGTTTTGTTCTCTCTTCGTGGGCTTTTCTTGCTGCCTCCTTTTCCAGAATCCTTAAATCAATTCGCCCCATTGTCGTTTTGTCTTTTCAGCTGCCTCTTATTTCCCATCTGCTACTATGCTATGATTTTTGTGCAAATCTTTCCAGTCAACGACCAAACCATCGGACCCCCTACTCCTCCATATTGACCTATTCCTGGTGCTTCTTGCAACCTCATCTGATTGACTAATTACTTTTCCAGTTACTTGTTTTCTTGCCAATGAATCATATAGTGATGAATTGGCTATCATTCATACTAGCCTCCCATTGTGAATCATATCAATGGTGATTTCTTCTATCTCATTGATGAGTCATGGTTGTGATTATATTAATACCAGAATCGGGTGTTCCAGTGCGCACTAGCCTTAATTTCAAATTTTTTTGGGTGGACGGGTTGAAAAGTGAACTCAGTGGGTTGGTGAGTTGACCCGTTGGGTTCAATCTGTATTACCATCTATTCCCTAAGGTTAAACTATTAGGCGAAGGCACATGAATGATTTTATATTATATTTCTAACGGTAAGCTTTAGCTTGAGGGGGAAAATGTTGGAATTTATGCAACATATCTCATAATATGTTAATTGAATTTTAGAATTTTTCAAAGTATCATAGATGATCTTTTTTAGAATAGTTTCCTTATTTCTTTATATTTCATTATTTATTTCCTCATGTAATTAGTATTTGAAATCTAATATTACTGTAAATTAGAATTGGTGCTTTGTAGTTTGTATCACAGCATAACACATCAAATCAATATTAATTTCAGATTATTCAGTTTCTATTCTCTCTTTTCTTCTTTCTCAACCTAAATCCCTGTGATTTTGTTGGAAAGTATACCTATTATAGATTGTATATCATGCATAAATAGAAGGTTCATATGAGAAATTCCTCAAGTATTTCACGATTCCCTTCTGTACACGGTGTCAAAGCAGGTTCGAATCCTAGTCAGAAATCCGATTTTGACCTGTCGTAGTTGTGGTGGGTCATTGGTATCCACCTTGTTCATGCGCCCCTGTCACTGCTTACTTGTGTCAAGCCACCCACCACTAGTCATCAGTGATGGCCTTGTATTAGTTATCCCTTTGAGTAGCTATGGTCTCAAGTCCAAGTAGTTCTTTTAATTTTGAAGATCTTCATTCATCCAAGTGACAAACTTGTTTTGTAATGTACCTGTTACTTATGCCTTCTTTAGTACTCGTAAAATAACCTCACAGTAGTTGAATGGTAAGAATTTTCTAGCTAGCTCAGTCACCATTGTGGAAGGTCTCTCTGATCATCTTGGGAAGTCAATTGGAGAAGTTCGATCATTAGTTGTGTACTCTGTTATGGCAGTCTGTGGAACTCATTATTTTAGTCAATTTTATAACAAACATTCACATTTTGGAACTAGGCTCGCAATGTATTTGCTAATGACATTTAGTGCCTATATTATTTAGTCTAGAAATTAACCTCCCTTTGATAACCAAATCATGACATGATTAGTTTTATCACTTAAGTGCAGGCTTTAATAGAGGAGTCGAAAATGTATTTACATGCTGATAGTATTTAGGGTTTATTAGACAAATTGGAAAATTTGTATGCGGTACTAGTTTTACGTGACCTGCACTTAAGAAGAATAGAGATTCAAAGTCCTCTGGGGTAAACCACCTTTTATTCTTTTAGAGATAGCATTCCAAAAGTATCTCCAGTTGAAGGCAGCCAAATAGTCTAATGGCACCAAGTTGCTTTGACAGAAATATAACTAAAAATGGCCAATGTAATGAATGACCAGAAAGATAAATGTATGATGCAGAAACGAAACAAGTTACTATTGATTATAATCTCATGGAAGTATTCCCTTACAATATGAACAGAAAATCAATTAGACAATGGATCTTTGGAACACAACCTCTTACATTCAGATGACTCACTAAACAATAATGCAGAAAATACAAGACTCTCAACAAATAACTACATACTCCATTAGCTACAGATTACGCTCATCCTCATTCACAAGTACCCAGTAACTCCTACCCACTATTGGATGCAAGATCCAGGTGCTACCACTCCCAACAAACCTCAGTATTTTTCCTCCGTCCCCTCTACACTCTAACCGTCTTTTATTCTCATTCACGCCACAACTCCTCCTCCTATCATGCGCTCTCCATTCACAGCGTTCCATGTGGCCTCTCTTGTAACTGATTGATGCTTGTTATTTTATTCGTTTGTCTCTTTATTACCTTCCTCCATTGGCCACAATATGAAGCACTGACTCCGACACGGTATTTTCGATACGTTCCAAATACGTTCTCGATACGACCATTAATTCGTCGATACGATACAATACGTTTCCGATACGCGTATCGGATACGTTGGAAAAAAAAATCGGAGTATCGGTGCTTCATAGGGCCACATTTCATCAGACTGGTCCAGGTTGGTCTTTCCCTCCTTTTGGGCCTGCTTTATATCACCAGATTGATCCATATTGGTCTTCCCTCCCATTTGGGCCTGCTTCCTGCGTTTGTAATGTTTCACAAAAGGTTCCAGGGGCCCATCATAGTCCCAGTCCTCTACTACCATTGTAGCTTTTATGGATGATCCTTTTGTATTTCTCACACTGGTAATAATTCAACCCCTTGGTTTCTTGATTCAGGTGCCTTTGATCATGTAGCTGGTAATCGTCACTTTTATCTTCTCGCTCTCCACCTGCTTTTTCTTGTTTTGTCACCCAAGAATGAGTCATATTTCATCCACTTTGTTAATATTATAATATTAACAAATTAGTCTTATCCATACTTGGATGTCCTTTTCACGAGATCCCATAATTGTACAATAATCTTTATTTCGATTTGTTTGATGTCCAGATCGTGCTACAGGATAAATGATTGGCGCAAGGCATGAATAACATGGACTTTACTATCTCAAGTTAACCCTTCCTATGGTGTGTGCTGCGATTGAATAACATCAGTCATCCTATTTAGTCAAAACTCTGCAAATGGTTCCTAAGTTTTGTAAGATTAAAATCTTTTAATTGTAAGTCATGGAAACTTGGGAAGCATGTTGGGGCTTCATTTTGTAGTTAATTCAAGAATCTAGTTTTTCTGTTATTCATTCTGGTATATGGGTCCAAGTCATGTCTCCACACTTTCTGCTCTTAAGTATTTTGTTAACTTTATTGATGACTTTTCAAGATATACTTGATTATTCTTGATGAATGAAAGGTCTGAGTTATTTTCATATTCAAGTCTTTTTATACTGAAATTTAGAATCAATTTGGCAAGTCAATTAAGATTTTATGCAGTGTTTTTCCACTGGCTACTTATCATTTCTATCTTCTCATGATATTTTTATATTATACCTAACACATGGAATGGATATTTCCTTATTCAATTCAGAAAGAAGAGATTACATCATGTGAAGAACGTGTTAAAAAACTTCTTCAACTGACTCCACCCAAAGGGGGAGAGTTTCTTCACAAAATTGAGCATATATTGGAACGAGAAAAGAATTGGGTGAGTATCCTTAAATTCTTCCTCCATGTGCTCTCTTGCGCATAGACAAGTAGTTGCAATTTATCATTAGCATCAAGAATATGTATACTATTTAGCTAACATAATCCCATTCGGTACTTTTTAGGTGTGGTGGAAACGTGATGGCTGCCTACCGTATGAAAAACAACCCATGGAGAAGAAAACAATACCAGATGGGGTCAAGAAGCGGTATGTTTATCTAATAAATTGTTTATCATGTCATAATGGATTTAGATTGTAATACTGTCTACGTTTCTGAATTCAAATATTTGTTAAATTGTAATACTGTCTATTGCAAGAATATTTTTGAATGACTTGAGAAAACTACTTCAACCCCAATTCATATATATATGATTTACAAGTTACAACCACTAATAAAAAAGGACACAATGAAACTACAAAAAAAAATCTAATCAAATCAAGCTAATTAATTACAGAAACATAATCCCTTGAACTATGGGATCTATTTCCAAAAATAGAAGATATTATTTAACACCATCTCTTTACATGGATGTTGTACTGCCAATCATATATCAGTTTGAATAGGGGAAGTTACAATTATGGATTAATTAATATTCTCTTCTGCTTTACGCTACCACAACTGATGGCTTTCTTTCAATGTTGTCAGTTGACTGAAAAAGGTCTATGACCCTTTCTTTTTGTCTGGGATAAAACACACCCATCAATGTTAACTTCAAAGCTTGTTAAAATAAGTGTTTGACGTGGAACAGAACTTCTCAGTAGGTCTCTATGTGGAGCTCTTCGTCTTTGAGAACCTTTTTTTTTGGGCGGTGTGGGGAGGGTACAATGAGAAATCAGTTTTGAGACAACGTCATTATTTGCTTATATAACATGTGTTTAGGATAGCGTACATTTTTAAGGATTTGAAGTCTAGAAACATTGAGGGAATATATTCAACTTAAAAAAGTAGTTACTTCGAGGCAAAAACAAGACAAGTTCTGGATTGAAGTTACAAGTAGAATGGATGCAACTAAGCTAAAACCATAGGCAATGTGATGTCTTTTATTTGTTTAGAGAACAAAATTAACGTCTGACCATAAGCCATCATATATTTCTTTTTTTTACTCTTATGCTACGTAGTTATCCTAGTTCATTTCATTATGCTCAGATTTTCTTGATTATATTGTTCTTTCTCTTTATTTTCAGTAGGCCAAGATGGAGATTGGGTAACAAGGAATTGTCTCAGTTGTGGAAGTGGGCAGATCAAAATCCGGTATGTTATTCTTAACAAAAGTTGTGGATGCAAGGCCTTCTTCTGTAGAAGTTGGCTATTGTGGATGCTGAACAATAGGATTAGGAGTATGAGTAGGTATTGGTACGACATTCTGTACTTTACCATCCTAGTGCCCCGGCCGGAGGTTTTGAATTGTGCAGACAAAACCTTTCACAATGTGCATAGATCTTCCCTTTGTTTTATGATAAATTTAAGTCAATATGGCCATGCAAGGAAAATAATAAAGGAGTGGTATATTTGTTCAGAATAGATTTAGACAGTTTTTGTTTCTCTAACCTCTACTGTTTGAATATCAAAACTAGTATGGTGAATCTTGTGTTTTTAGTCATTAAGTCATTGAATTATATATGTTCTTATTTTTCAAATTATCTATTTACACATGATTTTTTGAATTACCAGAATGCTTTAACTGATCCTCAGCGTGTTCAAACACCTTCGATTATGGAGTACTGGAAACCTTTGGCTGAAGATGTAAGCTTTCCTTATTGAGCTGCAATATGTTGATTTTCTTTATTTTTTTTTATTTTTTCATCGTACCCTCACCCCGTTGTTTAATATTTCAGGATTGCTTACAATGACCCCCCCCCCCCCCCACACACACATTTGACTTAAACATCAATTTTTTTTGGATTTTTGAATTTACAGATGGATCCTTCTGCCGGAATAGAAGCTGAATATCACCACAAGAATAACCGGGTAATCCTCTAATTTTGATTTGGGTGGAAAAAGAAATTTAAGAGAAAAGAAGGAAAGGACAAGAACGTTAGATTAAGTTATCATCAAAAACTTAAAAAATGAAAAATGCAAAGGAACAAGAAGAGAATTAACAATATAGCAGGGCTGCCATTCTCTACATTTAGATGACAGGTTGCGCATGGCTGGATATGAGCATGCAGAAAAAGAGGCGCATAAAGAGTACCC
Organism: Gastrolobium villosum; assembly: GCA_032173675.1. NCBI lineage: Eukaryota > Viridiplantae > Streptophyta > Magnoliopsida > Fabales > Fabaceae > Gastrolobium > Gastrolobium villosum. The sequence continues at coordinate 19,521 of JAVKPL010008546.1, read as the reverse complement.
ACATAGAGTAGGAGCCAATTACCAGGACAGACCAAATCTGAACTTCTAACCACCAAGACAATACCATGGACTGTTGGTAGGGGGCGTACATGAGTTAAGTCAAGCTAGGCTTTAGCCTAAATGGGCTAAGCCTATTCAAAATATTTTAAGTCTGGCTTGACTTGTTAGCCTAATACAAGTCTAATTATAGGCTTGGCCTGATTTGTTTTTAAAAGGCTACCAAGCCTTCAAAAATGACATGTAGTGTAGCATTCTGAAAATTATGAGTTATGATTACTTTGTTTCTTTTGTATGTTTAACTTAATGGAAAGTCAAAACAATACAGCCACACCACAATCCAAAATATTGACAATTTAACTATTTTGCTGGAAATCTTAAGATATTATTTTATTAAAAATAATAAAATATTATTTATTGAAAAATATAGGCCGGGTCTGGAGGCTTAGAGGCTAGGCCTTTTAAAACAGGTTTGTGGCTTGATTAGTGAAGAGACACCTCTTAATGAATCCAAGCCTCTACTATTTTTAAAAATGGTCTGGCTTGGCAAACCAGGCTATAGGCTCCTGACAAGCCGCTTGACTTATTTACACTCCTAGCTGTTGGCGAGTAAGATGAGATTGGCGGTGCGAAGAATTGATACCTGGAAGGCGGCGCATGTACTTCACACATCGGTTGAGGAAGTGTGCATGAGGACGCTCAGAATGGTGTCCAGTTGGCAGTTTCTAGGTTGATCCAGAGCTTTATGGTGAGTTGGGAGCAGCATAGACAATTGCTGGAAGAAGGATAGGGACTATTTAGGGTTTTTTGGATTGGGCTCTGCGTAGGACATGAACAAGCTCTTGATATCATGTAAAAGAGAGATTTCTGAATTGCTTAAGGAAATCCTGTGTATTACCTTGTATTTATACATGATTTATAATATCTAATATTAGGAAACTGGGAATATATATCTTTAAGATTAGGAAATTGGGAAAATAAGGAAACTTGGGAATGAATGAAAATAATATAAACCAGATCCTAATTTTGTACAAAACCATTCCTAAATAGATGATATTTGCCAACAAAAACCTATATACTTAACCAAAAGAAAATCCTCCAAATTTTGTGGGCTCAATTTTAGTGTATGACAGTTGGCCTTCAACTTTAGAGCATATATTTTATATATCTATCTTTCTTTTCATTCCAGGTTTATTGTTGGAAAGGTCTTAGGCTTTCAGCACGACAGGACTTGGAGGGATTTTCTAAGGTAATATGAATTTTGTAATCTGCAATTTATTGTTTGGTTAACTTATGTTGGTTCAATGAAAATTATATTTATTGTGGTTGCAGTTTACTGATCATGGTATTGAAGGGGTTGTACCTCTAGAACTTTTGCCACCTGATGTCCGATCTAAATACCAAGCTAAACCAAATGACAGAAGTAAACGTGCTAAAAAGGAAGAAATAAAAGGCACTACTCATCAAGTAGAGGAAAATCAGGTTTCTTGATTCAGATCCACCTTTCCATTTTTTAATCACATCAGCTCAGGAGAAATAATTTTTTATAGAGGATTGTGTAGAATTCAATGGTTATAATTGTTGCTGGTTGTATGCATTAGTTTCTTCCTACTCACAGAAGCCCAAAATTGTTGGCTAGATTTATAATTTCTGTTTTGTTTTGTGTTTCTAGTTCAACCATTATTTTTAAACTGGAACTAACAATTCAATTTTAACATCAGATATTAGTGCATTAATATATTTTAAGCTGTTGGTTTTTTTATGTCACAGAAATGCAGTTTCTTCAATAAATTCGGAACATGAGAGAGTACGCCTATGGCCATGTAGCATAGTAATATCTAGCTTTCTCGGGAAGAACCTAATTCAAGATTTGATCCTCAGTGTGTCACCATACTCACACTTTGCCCATCTTTTAACAGGTTCTTTGGACCTCCCTTGTATAACCAAGCGAGAAAAAAGAGAAGAAAAAGAAACACGCACTGTTAAAAGAAACACACACTGTTAGTTAGAATAATTAACACAGTAGCTATTTAAGCTTGCTGTACTAATTGTTACAGAATAATTAACTGACAGCTACTTTCAGTTACCAACTAACTCTGAATTCATATTTACACAGTTGTCAGTCTTGTGAAGGCCTCATAACCAAATCCTTTCCAAAATTCAGAGCCGCCACACACCTCTATTTCGTTCTCGCATGCAACTTTTGTGACCTTCTTTGTTGACCTTTTCACATGCAACTTTTGTTACTTTTTTATGTAACAATGCCTCACTCTCTCTGTTTTCTTATTGGTGGTAACGACAATGATGAGTGCCTTTGGTGGGACTAGCATAAGCAGCTTCTCTTTTTGTGGCTTCTTTTGTCTCCTTCCGACTTAGTCCTTCCTTTGGTGGTTGAGCTGTGTACATTCCTGGTAGCTGCGAGATGAGATTCACAACTTCTTCAACTCTCAAATTCGGGCGAAGGTGCAATAGTTTCAATCTGAGTTGTGCAATATCAAGAAAGGCGCTCGGTCTTTTATTGAGTTAACTTCTATGGATCAAACCTGTTATTGACTGATCCCATTTTTCTATCAAGTTTCTGTTTGGGAGTGAGGAGTACGAATCCATTTTAATGTAGCCTTTTTGTATATAGAGTATTCTCTAACAGCACACAAACACTTATGCCTCTCAATTCCCCTCTTGCTGCATCAATGCCCTTTCCTATTTGTTCTAAAGCTGGAGTCCTTTTTCTCTGTCTCAGGTTCTGCAGCAACTTCAATTTGGTCTATAGAAAATTAGAATATGTGAGGAATGACTCTTTCTCTCTCTTTGATAATGTCAATTGTACAAAGATATATAGATAGAAAATTTTACATGAAATCAATCTTCTGAGTAACAGTTCCTAAAATTAAATAAACATCAATCTTCTGAGTAACAGTTCCTAAAATTAAATAAACATCAATCCCTAAAGTTAAGGAAAACAATAAAAACTGAGAATTAATTGACCAAAGACCAGAAACGGAAATCAATTAAAGCAGAAAAAGGAAACAATTTAAACATTTATTCCTTAGAGAGAATCACTGTTGACAGCTATTCCTTTGGAGAAAACACGTGTGTCAGCTTGCAATTATGGAGCAGTCATAGCTAGTAAATTAGTAATTATGGAGCAGTCATTATGGTGATTTGGAGGTAAGTGGTAAGGTCAAGATATAAATAATCCTTAGAATTATTCGATCTTAGAACCTGAATCCGAGCTTGAAATTGATTCTGGATGAACATATGTAAGTTCTTCAATGTTTATGTAACTTCTGATTTGGCCTTTAGGAGGTAGACCCAAGTCATTCTTGTATGATCATCAATAAAGGTCATGAACCATTTGGCATCATTTATAATTTATGTATTAGCTGGTCCTCATACATCACTATGGATTAAAGAGAATAATTTAGAATGTTTGTTTCCATGAGGAGGGTAGGAGGCTCTCACATGCTTAGACAATTGACAAATTCAAATTCATTAAATAAATTTAGGTGTATTCTTTTCATATATTGAAAATTGGGATGCATACCAATCCTCTTCCCCATTGCCAAATCCTGAAATACACAACTATTGGAGTCAAATAGTGCTTAACATTTCAGGTCTTTTGTAAGCTTTGTTATAGAGATCAAATTACATGTCAAATTTGGGACAAGTAAAACTTCATTCAGAGTTAGGAAATTTGATAATTTAACTGTTCCAATTCCTTTTCCCATAGCTTCACTTCAATCTGTTATTTTGCCAACCTGTTTGGTGTGGTGAGGGATATGACTAGAAATATTACCTGTCATTTGATTAGTTGCTCTAGAGTCAAATATCCATGTATTAGAATTTCCAGTGTTGGTTTGCAAAGTTGTAAGGTACTTGGATGAGTTGTTGGTCTTGGATTTATGTCCTTAGCATTAATCATCTTTTGGATGACTTCTAATTACTCCCTCGTAAACATTCCAACTCCTGAACTTTCTAGGTGATTCTCCTCTGTAGTGGCCATAAGTCCACGTTGTTCTCTCTCTTGGCGTGGTTTCCAATTGGCAGATTTGCTGTGAATATTCCAACGTATATCTTTGGTATCCCCTGGCTTGTTGCAATGCTCACACAAAGGTGTCCCCTTTCGTCAAGGCTTATTGTCAAATGAGGATGATTTCCCTGCAACAAAAGCATTGTTTTCTGGGGAAGTATCCAATTTTTTGAAGTTATTGATTAAAAGTTGCTTGCTTTCTTTCCATTTTAGTTCAGATAAAACCTCACGCATTGTTGGTAAGGGTTTCATGGCCATGATTCTGCTCCTTGTTGTGTCAAAGATGGGATTGAGCCCTAAAAGAAATTGATAGATTCGATCCTTCTCCACGATCTTCTTGTGAAGCGCAGCATCAACCTAATTTGCCCACTCATAATTCTCATGCAGATCCAATCGCAGACAATATTTGAGAAAGGTATTATAGTAACCAGTCACATCTCTGAGTAACTATTCCTACAATTAAGGAAACATCGATCCCTAAAATCAAGGAAAACAATAAAAATAGAGAATTAAGTTGACCAAAGTCCAGAAACGGTAATCAATTAAAAGCAGAAAAAGGAAGCAATTCAAACATTTATTCCTTGAGAATCAACGTTAACTACTATTCCATTGGAGAAAACCGTGACAGCTTGCAATTATGGAGCATTCATATCTAGCCATTATGGAGCAATCATTATGGGATAACAACATGGTCATCCTTACCTTTTGGATGGATTTCGACCTGGTTGTGTTGGTCGTTTTGGCTGTGGAGGCTGTTTTAGCAAATGACTATCGGGATGTCTAAAAGAGTTTCATAGTGTCAATCTTGTCTCAACCATGGACATTGTTGGTTATTGCAGTAAGTCATTGTAGTTGACTATGTAAGTAGAATGTTGCTGATTGTGTAAATTGTGTAGTCAGAATCAAATAATTATGGTAATTAGGATACTAGTGATATTGGTAATTATTCTTAATTTATTATTCTTTGGCTATGTAATTCTGACCCCATTGTGTTGTTTAGACATAGATTTCAGTGAAGTCTCTTATTGCTTCTTGAGTTAACATGGTTTCAAGAGTTTGATGAGAGGCAACCCTATTCCATGCCTACCCAGTGAACCTTTGTCCGCCGATGACAAACAATTTTGCTGGAATTTGTTTCCACTCCGGTCTCTAGTCTCTTTTGCCGTGTCCTCACCCCTTCTCAATCTGTCACCACTGCTAAACCCAAAAGAAACTCCAATATAGAAAATTCCTTATCATCGAAGTTACGGAAAAGAATTCCATTGAAAAAAATGGAATGTTGAATGCTATAGAAAACTTGGATTGGAGAGTGGTGTGAGGATGAAAGATTATAAAGACGGAAAGAGCATCTTTAAACGATAGTTTCCTACTGAATGGTCATGTGAGCTTTGTAGCTCGGTGTTTCTGATCACATGGTTTATCATTCTGTTCTAGAATGCTCATGTAGTTTTGTTGTTTCTGATTTTCTGTATGGATATCTAACAAATAGCATGCAGCGATGGAAATTATTTACTGCCCTCGTTAGTGTTCCATTTCTTCTGCAGTATATCTGTCAATTGAATAATCAAATAATAGATTGCTATCCATGCCACCTTATGCAATGATGCTTGTAAGATTAGCTGTTATCTGAATCCATTTCTATCTATTCCTCTCAGTTGTCTTTTTTTTTTTTAATAAATTCAAAGGTATCCTCGAGCCGTAACCATTCCTCTCAGTTGTCTTTGTGATAATGAATCCAATGTTAAATGCATTCCGTGAAATCACTTTAGTTCCATGTTTTCATTATTTTTTCTTGTGAAATAGATTGCTACGCCTGCTACTGAGATCGATGGTGAAGTCATAAGAACAGACGCCACAGAAACACCTATGGAATTCGATGCTGCCACTGTCCCTGGTACTCAAGGCGGAACCCCAACGCCTGATGAATTTCAGAAGCAGAGCTCAGACACTGATGGTGGCCAGGAAGCAGGTCAATTGGAAGCAGATGCTGAAGTTGAGGCTGGAATCATAGATGGAGAGACAGATGCAGATGTTGATTTAGATGCAGTTAGCTGAGAATGATGAACATTAGAGTGATGCCAGCATCCTGTTTTCAATGACAAAGATAGTTGCAACATTCACCATTAGGTTAAGTTAAAGGAACCTTTTTTTTCCTTCTAATGACAGGAAGAGGATTATCTGGGATTTTGGTATAATGTCAGTTGAAACTTGAAAGTGGTTCACACAATGAACAAGAGTAAAATATGAATATTCGTACTTGGATGAGAAAAGCAATGGAATATACTGAATCTTGACTTTTTTCCATCTCATGTTTTTTCCATGCAATCAACGTTTGAAAAACTGATTTTATTATTGTCAAAACACATTAAATGATGTGTTGTGAATGATAACGTGATAAATGTGCAAAACATGTGAGGGTACTAGTAGATGTTCAAATTACTCATGTATATTTATTTACCTTTGGCAATGAACAAGAGTAAAATATGAATATTTGTACTTGGATGAGAAAAGGAATGGAATATACTGAATCTGAGTTTTTTCCATCTCATGTTTTTTCCATGCAATCAACGTTTGAAATACTGATTTTATTATAGGTTTAATATTTTTGTTTTTTATGTAGAAAAGTGAGTGGATCCTATGATATTTTTTTCTCTTGTTATAATGAGATTTACTCACTTTCATGTGAGTGTGGTAGAGATAAATTTTCTGTCGCAAAAAGCTGAAATATTAAATCCATTTATTGTTGTCAAAACACATTAAATGATGCGTTGTGAATGATAACGTGATAAATGTGCAAAACATGTGAGGGTACTATACTAATTACTCATGCATATTTATTTACGTTTGGCACTATTGTTGTGGCTTATCAATTCTTTTCTACCTTCCTGTTTGCCATAGTGAGGATACATTTACCTTTGAGATTTTCATAGTAATCATATTTTACGGTTTTATGATTTTTTTTTTCACCAAAATGATTTTATTAATATTCCAAATGCTTTTACGTTTTTTTGATTTTTTATAATTTTTTTACATTAGGATTGTACGTTTTACGATTTTTTAATCCCCTTTCGATTTTACTTAAAGATCTCAATTTTAATAATATTGGTGAGGATAACATTAATAAAACCCTATTACTTAATGGACAACTTTCTATGGTTCCTAATACTCGATGAAGATAACTCTTGATGGACGTGACATTCATGATTCAACTCAAGGTCCTGCTTCAAAGTGGCTTTTATACCAAACAACTATAACTTGTTTTCTAACTATATAGTGAGAAAAATGAACAAGAGTAATAAATGAACTATGCATGTGTTTTCAGTCCCTCCTATTATGGACCGGCAATTTGGATCATTTAAACAACTTATTTTCCACTTTCATTACAAGATAAAATGTCTTAAGTCAAAGAATATTTTTCATGTGTCTCTCCTAATAACCATGCTCCACTCTTCTCCCATTTGTGACACAATCACTCACCGGGGAAAATCACATTTTGATAGCTCACACCTTCTAGAATGTTACAAGTCACCTAGATTTACCACATCTAAGGGAAGGACCTTCGACCTTTTGTGCTCTTACTTTCTTGCATATATTATTCACAACGCTTTGCAACTGAAAACACTATCCTTTTCTCTACTGTAATACACAATGGAAACCATTACATTTTCACACATCAAACCACCCATGAGAGACTTAGTTCTGTAAAATTCATGTTTCAAGCCGATTCAGTCAACACACATATGATACTAAACATGATCAGCGGAAGACTTAACTTACAAAAAATACGATCTAAAATTTTCTTTTTCTTTTATCTATTTCACATGATATATAGTAATGCATAACTTTCTTCTGATTTATTTTTCATTTGACGAAGATTAAAATCGGACAGCATATCGGCTATAAATCGAACAAAACAGGATTTACAAATCCCCTGCTCAAGGTTCCCTGATAACAATTCATATAATCCATAATTTCATAATCTCAAATATTCATCAAGGATCAAATACCCATTTATGGGCTCATGCAAAATTGGCTCTGTGCCACTAAGGCTAACAACATGCAGAAATCAACATATACATATATCTGAATACTACATCATCATATAAGCATGCTTGAATACACAAAATGTACATGCATCAAGAATGAAGACATATACAAAACATATACAGGCCATATACAAGTAACGGATCAGACATCATGATCCTAAAATAATGAAATATGAAAACAATATAAATGTCCTCCAAAATGTCAGTAGCCTATGGCTACCCAAAATTCGATCCGTCACAGCACCTCTAGCCACGGGTCGTGTCCCTGCCCCGTGAGGGCTTACCGGGAATCTGTACACCTGAAATGATGTCCCCAAACGGGGTGAGATAAGAAATCTCAATCAGCTCCAGGTTTATAGAGAATTCTCCATACCCTGAGCCCACTTCTGCATGAAAGTCAGATACAGAGTATACAAGACATCATATAAACAAATATCATAACTGAATAGAACATATACACATATCTTATCAGAGGTGTACGCAATCATTTCCAAGGGAGGACCCCAAGCGGAAATCAGCGCATGTGTTCCCAAGGGAGGACCCTGAGTGAAACTACACACATATCAGAGGTATATACCGTCAGTCCCAAGGGAGGACCCCAAGCAGACATCAGTGCACATAGAATCAATGGTCAAAGATCATTACAAAAATCACATCAGAACAGAATATATCATATTATCATATAGCTCTACATGAATGTGTAAGAACCTGCACCGTTGAATTAGGAAATTAATTAAATAAATATGTGAAAATAGGAAATAATTTCATAATTGAACCTAATAATTATGAGAAGACTTAATTAATTATGGAAAGTGATTATTAATGTTGAAAGTCGCTTTTCTAATGAAAAGTGCAGATACTGGTTCTGCTCCTCGGTATAAATGCCTACTGATGAAGTATCCCGAAAAATTATAATTTGTATGAGAATATTTCTAGAATAATATATATGACTATTAAAATAAGTTTCAAGTCGAAATAATGAGAACTGGTTGCAGAACTGATAGTGGCTATGGAAAAGCGCGTACAGGAAAGGTGCTGCGAAAAAAAATAAAAATATGACAAATCTTAAAAAATGAGTAGGTACAGATTCCAAAGTTTGAGATTAAAATGTTAAACGTAGCTATTAGAGCTAATACAGTGTGGTTAAAACTTAAGTGACTATAAATAACAAAGTGGCACGTGATTACTGTCATGATTAAAGTGCAGAATACCACGCAGAAGACATTGTTCATGACCTAGTCATGATTACTGTCAAAATACTCGAAATCAGGTTCTAAATCTAATTATGATATTTAAATTCTTAAATTAAATCTCTAATTAAGATTTATCAATGGAGGTCATTATAAGTTCTATCATAACAATTCCTCTTTTTCGAATTGTATATCGAACCCTCAATTTACCTGCTCGTTCTGAACAATTCACTCATGATAATGATGAACCATTATAGTTAGAAGACTAGGTCATACCATTATTATAACACCTCGCAATTCTAAATTAAGTAATTAAAGTATTAAGTCAGTAATTAAGTGATGGATTAGTGAAAATCCCAAAGGATAGGCCAAACTACAAAGAAAGGGCAAAACGATAATTAGCCAAAACGCAACCCTAGGAAGATAAAAATTGAGTAGAAGATCTCAGATGATAAAAATAAGCATGGAAATGGATTCAGAACGAAAAATTGAGTGGACAGGGAAGTTTCAGAAAAATCAGTGAATAGTGTTTTTCGCGGGTAAAAATACCGCAGTAAGATTGTACCGTAAAACGTGCCAGTGGAATTTTGAGCTCTAGGCTTCAAATATGAATTATAAATGGTCCATAGAAATAGGAAATATGATTTCTGATATTATTTGATGAAATTAAGTCAATTTGTGGAAGCATGCCAACGACGCGCACTGTAGCTTAAAGCAGTGTTTTATCCGAACAACCGGAAAGTTCCGGATTTATCTGAGTGACTTGATAATTAAGTGTCAAGGATTCCTAGCGAATAGGACTTGTATATGAGAGATATGGTATTTTGAATAGTCCATCAGTTAATAGTGAAGTGGGTCGGAAATTGATTCGTTCCAAAGTGTTTAGTGGAAGTGAGTAAAGCGGTAAAGTAATAGTATATTGAGTTTGACATCCAGGATTAAATGATTATGATTACGAGAAAGTGGTATAAATGAGTGGAACATAAGGTTAAGTTATAACATCAGAGTGGAATGAAAGTCGAAAATAGTTAGTGGGTGAAAATATTAAGGATGAGTCCTCGATATGGAGGTCATTGATGAGTGTTGTGTTTAGACCGTGAGAGGTCTGAGTATAGAATTGAGCTGACTGAGTTGATAGAGTTGAGGTGGTTCAGTTAATGAAAAGAGTAATAGTGAAAGTAAATTATGGATATGATTACTAGATGGAAAGATTCAGGAGTGTGTGTGGTTAAAAGACCTTAAAAGGTTAACCGGAAATATAAACTATTGTGAGGATTGTAATTTCGTATCATGAAGAGAAAGATATGGTTATGAGTACTTAAGAAGAGGTAAAGGCACGTGACAAGGAAAAATAAAGTATATGAGTATAGAATTTAATGTGAGTCGGAATCATAAGAAATGACAAAGTGCCTTGGAAACTAGAAAGGAAGTGCTTCGGTGAAAGCTAAGAAAACAACTAAGTCATAAGAGTAGTAATAGTAATGGAAAGGACTAGTATATCTGGGTATGGTTGAAACAGTGAGGACAGCGAAAAGAGTTAAGTATTAAAGAAAGTGTGAATATACATGAGAACGGCAGAGCCTATTATGGGAACAACTAGAGATTTTGGGAACGGCATTGGGTCAGAAAGACAGATGAAGATGAGAATGAGTTGAAGTGAGACAGAAAAAAATTGCAATGTGGTCGTCTATTACTTATAAATTGGTGAAAGTGTAGCCGTAAGCCATGAAGAGCTTAAAGTATTGCGAATTGAAGGTCGTGGCACCATAAATGACAAGTTGTAAAATGAGTATATTATGAACTACAGTGAACAGAAAAGCAACAGTGGTTTAAGGAAACTATGAAAAATAAATGAATTAAGGAGTCAGATACCCGAAATTATCAAGTTTGTGAAGGACTAAGTAATGATGGATACCACAGAAATGGGATTTTCGATTACACCCCGTGTTACGGGACCGTTAAGATGTAATTTTGCGGACAAAATTCTAAAAGGTGGGGTGAATATAACACCTCGCAATTCTAAATTAAGTAATTAAAGTATTAAGTGAGTAATTAAGTGATGGATTAGTGAAAATCCCAAAGGATAGGCCAAAATACAAAGAAAGGGCAAAACGGTAATTAGCCAACACGCAACCCTAGGAAGATAAAATTTGAGTAGAAGGTCTCAGATGATAAAAATAAGCCTGGAAATGGATTCAGAACGAAAAATTGAGTGGACAGGCAAGTTTTAGAAAAATCAGTGAATAGTATTTTTCGCGGGTAAAAATACCGCAGTAAGATTGCACCGTAAAACGTACCAGTGGAATTTTGAGCTCTAGGTTTCAAATATGAATTATAAATGTTCCATAGAAATAGGAAATATGATTTCTGATATTATTTGATGAAATTAAGTCAATTTGTGGAAACGTGCCAACGGCGCGCGCTGTAGCTTAAAGCAGTGTTTTATCCGAACAACCGGAAAGTTCCGGATTTATCTGAGTGAGTATAATTAAAGGAGTTTAGTTAATATTAAAAATTATAATTTCTAAATAGGTTTTAAATTTGTGGACGTTTAGTGGTGATCGGAGGGAAATTTGGATGAGTTTTAAATCGCGTGGGACCCGTTCTCACTTAAAAATCACTTAAATCACTTAAGTCACTATTCATCACCACTAACCTCACCTTTCTCTCTCTCCCTTCGGGCTGGACAGCCCCTTCTCCCTCTTCTTTGCGCAAAATTTCCTCCTCCTCTAAACCAACCAAAATCTCATCAAATTCAACAAAGTTTATATTGAATCTTCATGGAAAACACCTCATAAACCCATTGGTAGCCTTGTTTAGCCTTGAAATTGAGTGTGTGAGGAGATCTACCCCCTACAAGGCCGCAGTTTACATGTTAAAAAGGGTGATCATGTTGATTTCAAATGCTCCAATGGTGGAGTATACTTAGGTGGAGCCATATACCGTGCAATTGGGTGAGTTATTTCAACATTTCATTGGGTGAATTTTGAGTTTTGATTATTGACCCTAAAGAGGGATTTTTTGATATGTTGTGTTAGAGAGCTCAAATGGAAAATGTCTATTAGATGATAATGTCTTAGAATGATGCATTAATGCTAGAAATGCAATGAAAATTTTAAGCGAAAAATTTGAAGCCATGAAATGGATTTTTGAATTTTGTGTTGATGTGTTGTATGGTGAATTGTAGTGTGATTATATGATGATATGAAGTGATTATGTGAGGTGTGGATCATAGGAATTGAGTGAAAAACCCTTGGTTGGGCCATGTAAAGAATTCGGCCATTTTGGGTATAAATGAGGAAATGATGTTTTGGAAAATTTTAGTGATGTGTTGTGTGTTGAAAAAGTCATTAGAAGGGTTGTGTGGTGATTGACATATGGAAAGATCGATGCAAAAACCATAAGTGGTAAAATTGGCCTAATGTGCCTAAAGTGAAATATTTCGCAAAACGTTGCGTAAAAGTCGTAAAACGGAAAAACGGCGATTGAACTAGCCTTTTGGTAACCTAAGTGAGTGTCATAAAATGAGAAAGAAAATTTAGAAAAATAAATCCTAAAAATACACTGATTTGGCTGAACCCTCCGTGGTGTGAGGTGAGAATTTGACGTTTTCGCGTTTTGACGTATTTTGACTGAAACTGACGGCTATACATGGTTGTATAGGTTGTCGTACGTGGATTTAAACCCGGAATAGTGAAACAGTGGATTGCCCTTGGTCCTGGACCAAGTGGATTGAGGTAAGTGATGTGATTTACACATGTTATTGTGAAATTCATGAGTGGTTTAAAGTTCTAAGTGTATGGAATTGTCCTCTGTGTAGGCATTCCCTGTGTATCAAGCTAGTTTCTGTGGAGCTCAGTGGAAAAGTATAAGGTAACCTCTTGGTACTGGGGCTTGTTCCCCTTTTGTGTTCCACCTTGCTAGTTGATGGCAACGGTAGGAAGTGTGTATGAGTAGTGTAGAAAAGCATGAGCATGCATATGCATTATCACAGTGGGTACTTATGTACCAGATCTCTGGCCAATAGATATTTTAGCCTTCGGGCAAGTTTTCCGGACTGCCACTGGATAGGTCTCCGAGAGGGAGTCCCAGTTGACCCAGGGTCGTGGTGTGTTATCCGGATAGGAGCACACTAGGTAGTCTCGGGTGTATATGATTGGAAGGGGTACTTTAGTGGGTTGTTCTATGAACACGCCAGGGGTAGTACCCATAGGCGTATAGCCGAGGACATGGCGTGGTATTGGTAGCTACCATTCCCGCATGTCGTAGTTGTTTTCTAATATTACCCCCTTTCTCTAAATCCCTTGCTTTATCCCGTTTTATAACAGTGATGTTATTTTGTATTATTGATATACATCGAAGTGAACCATTGGGCGGAGTTTTCTCCAGAACCTCTGGGTTACTGAGATATATTCGTATATCTCACCCCGTCTCGGGGCATTTATTTCAAGAGGTTGTAGTGACACAGGAGTGGCGGGCAAGAGGCCCATAGGAAGATCATGTATATTTTGCTTAAGTGTATCATACGTATCATTTAATTATGAATTCATTTGTCAAGTGAAGTTGTAATATGTAGATATTTATAGTTTAAAGTTAAAATTGTAAATGTAATTGTAATCCGGTATTGTAAATGTACCATGGATGTATGCTTATTATGATGGAAGGGTTTTAGGCCTACTTTAGGTTTATGATTATCTGTATGATGATATATGCATGAAATTGAAGTTGGTGATTGAAACTATAAAAGATTTGAAAGTGAACTGTTTATGTTTTAAGTATAAATTGGATTGGGTTGTAAGTGCCCCAAGGCGTTGTTGGTCCTTGTGTGTGCCACCCATTGGATTATTGCTGGATTTCAGGTACAATTGTAGTGTTAAACAACTTATGCAAATTTGGGGATTTTAGGAAATACAAAGGAAACTCTGGTGAAATTTATGTAGAATTGGCAGTTTTTGGGTGAACTTCGGGAGAGCATATCTCTCTCCATAGTGGTCCGATTGGGACGTTCCATACGCCATTTTGAATCTTAAGATGTCCCCTACATTGTGTCAAAATCCTAGAATCATTTGTAATTTGCGCAGCCCATGGTGGCTGATGGCACAAACTGCCCTGTTCTGGCCTGTACTTGTGGGCAGATTTGGGTCTGTTTTGGGAAATTAATTCCCGCTACATTACTTGGTAAAATTAAGCATACGATATATCAAATAGAAGTTTGAGGTGTCTAGTTTACGGTGTAAAAGTTTGAGAGACAGTGGTCTTGTGGTTAGGTGCAGAATAATCTGTGAGTATTGGAGGTTTTGGAGTTGGTGGGCAATGTTGTTTGTCCAACTTCAAACGGCGATAACAGGAGCTAACGAGCTCGAAATCGAGTGTGTGATAGCTTGTTAGAAAGGTAATTGAATAAGGAAAAAGGATAACCTGAAGTCTAGGTTTGGATTTTTGTTTTGTGTTCGTAGAAAATTAATTAGTGAATCTTGTTAAGTTGGTAAAAAACGTAAAATTGAGAAATTGGCTAAGTGGGTTTATAGGAACCCCTTAGTGTCTTATATGTAGTAAAATAAAGTGTATAAGTATTTAAGTAAGTCTTCCACTAGTGTTTCAGTTAAGATCACAGCTTTTAATTATTACGCTTTTTATACTTTAACTGTTCTTGTAATAATCGGAAAAAGTTTATTCGCATTTATAAATGAATTGCTGTGATTGTAACTGCGCTTAATATCATAATTAATGTTAACAATACCGGTGTACAACGGGGTGTTACATTTTATGGTATGAGAGTGATATGCTCCCAGCATATATACTTTTATAGATCAAAAACAGCAGGAAATCAGATCTAAAACTGTATATAAAAGTGTATATGTGGTGAAATTATTGAATAAAATTGTCAGACACTCTCTCACTCAAATTCTTCATGTTTACAGGAGGAAAATAACAAATACAGGAGTAAGGAGAAGAATCAGACAGAAGCCCCACGCTCCAAGCGTAGGAATCCACGCTTGAAGCGTGGGAGGAGACTTCGGAACAGTGAGTCCACGCTGCAAGCGTGGAACTCCACGCTTGGAGCGTGGAGAAAGCAAAAATGGCAGAAGCTCCACGCTTGGAGCGTGGATCCTGCGCTCCAAGCGTGGGATTGAGAGAGACAGCTGTCAGTTGCGAGGAAAGGAGGATTTTCAGGTTATAAAAAGGGCATAAGGCAACCCTAGGAGACACATCTGATATTCTACACAACTGAGATCATTCGGAGGCGGAAGTTCTGAGAGAGATCTCTTCTTCTACCTTTCTGTAGTTCTTTTAGTTTTTGTTTTTCAATTGAATTTTGGATTCTAGCCATGATAATGGTTGGCTAGAACCTCTTTTGCTGTAGTTAGGGTCACGAACCCTTGTGAACCCCTGATACAATGGATTGAGTTTTTATGAATATATTTATCTTTTGAATTTCGTTCTATTCTGTTCGTATTGTTATTGTTATTATTAGATCCGATCAATCTAGTAAGTAATAATAAATCTGAGGATTAGGGCCAACAAGAGGGATCTGAGGTCTTTAATCCGGAAAGGGGATAGAACGACGGTATGAACATGATCTAGACATAGACATGATTCATATTGTAGATGTTTCAATTATCGATCGTTATGCTTGATCTCATATAGGGCACCTCAAGGAATTAGGGTTCTATATGAGATTAAAGGGTTAATTCCTCAAGGGATTGAGAATTAACTATCGATACTTTTATCTGATAATTATCTAAATTCACGATTTATATATTAATACTTAACTTAATCCAGAGTAAAAGGTGGGGATCATTGGTGAGTGCTCCCTACTACAGCGCTTTTCTCATATATTTAAACCCTTATTTCAATTCTTATTCAAAAAGAACCAAAAACAAGTCTTTTAAATTTACAAATCAAATTTCCACACAATCCTGACATTCGTGTCAAAACCCTTTTGAAATATTTAATCTTAAAAGAAAGAGTTTTAATTGATTTAAACACACTCTCTGTGGATACGAACTGTGATTTATCACTGTATTACTTGCGCGATTCGGTACACTTGCCGAGATCGTAACAAGTTTTTGGCGCCGTTGCCGGGGAGTGTTTTCTTAAATCAAATAATCTTGATTTTAAAGATTAAATTGTTTTTATTTATTTTTATTTTATTTTTGTTTTGAATCTGTGCTACTAATCTTTTCTCTGAAGTTGTATGCAAAGCAGTGCTTTTCTAAGGAGAAGCGAACGAATTGCTCAAAAAGAGAAGGAAAGAAAAAGGGCACAGACAACTCCCATTCCAGTAGCTGAAACCCTAGAGATGGCTGCTCCTAATCAGAATGCTGATCCTAGGATGAACACCATCCTCACGCCTGTCTTCAACAGGCCCAATGCTGGAATTGTTCCACCAGAACTTGGGAACAATCAATGGGAACTCAAGTCCAACATCATTCAGTTGGCCGAGAGAGAAAAGTATGGAGGAGAGGACAATGAAGATCCTCACAGATTCATTGACAGATTTTTACGGATCTGTGACTCTACAAAGCCTCCACATGTTTCTGATGATGCAATCCGATTAAGACTTTTTCCTTTTTCTGTTAAGGGAAAAGCTCTTGATTGGATGGAAAGACAACCTGCAGATAGCATCATTTCTTGGGATAATTTATCCGAAAAATTCTTTGCAGAGTTCTTCCCCATGGAGAAATACAACAACATGGTGAATGATATCACCTCCTTCAAACAACAATTTGGAGAGACCATCTGCGCTTCTTGGAATAGATTCAAGGCCCTCATGAGAAAGGTTCCTCATTATAACCTATCTCAAGGGGACCAAGTGAGAATCTTCTTCAATGGTTGTCTACCAGAAACAAAATTGGTGATTAACACTGCAGCAGGCGGTTCTTTGGGTGACAAACTGGCTTCTGAGTCATATCATCTTATTGACAAGTTAGCTAAGAACGAGAATGAAACATCTATAAGGACCGGAAAAAGGGAAGCAGTGCCACTCAATGATAATAGTGCAATGCTGGCGGAACAGAAGTTGTTGTCCCAACAAATGTCCAATCTGCATGCGAAGTTTGAAAGGATGCAACTTTCCAAAGTTCAAGCAAGTGCAGTTATCCTTGATTGTGAGTATTGTCATGAAGATCATGATACCAATACTTGTCCTACATTGATGTCCTCAGATTCTACTCAGCAATTTCAGGTAAACGGTATTTGGTATGATCAGCGCCCTAATCAAAATTTCTCAAGAAATCAAAATAATGCTGCTGGTGGTAATAATTACCAGAGGAAAAATTATCAAGGTACTGGTTTAGATATGACATCAGACAATTATCTAAAACCACCACCTATTCCAAAAAAAGAGCCTTCTGACCTGGAGCGTTTAGTCGGATCATTAGCACAAAGTACTAACGCTCTCATGGAGGAAAGTAAGGCTAATCAAAGAAGTACCAACGCTTTCATTGAGGAGAGTAAGGCTAATCAAAGAAGTACCAACGCTTTCATTGAGGAGAGCAGAGCTGATTCCAGAAATACAAAAGCTTCAATCAAGAACCTGGAATATCAGATTGGTCAACTAGCCCAACAATTATCTGATAGAGCTCCAGGTACCTTTCCTGGTAACACTACCACTAACCCCAAGGAAGATTGTTTGGTAGTTACAACTAGAAGTGGGAAAGTGGTATCATCACCACCAAAACCTATTGAGGAGGAAAAGAAGATGGAACAAGAGGAGAAACCTGAAAAAGAAAAGAAAAAATCTCCTGAGATATTAAAACCAACTGATGATGAGAAGGAGACAGCTACTCTTCCAAAAGAAAAATTTGAACTCAGTGAAGAGTATCTGCTGAAAATGGCACCTTATCCTGGAAGGTTGAAGCCAGAATTAAAAGCCAAGAGTTATGACAGATTTCTTGATCTTTTCAAGAAATTACATGTGAACATTCCGTTCGCTGAAGCATTGGCTAATATGCCAAACTACGCCAAATTCATGAAAGACCTCCTCTCAAGGAAGCAAAAGCTACAGGAATGTCAAACAGTTGCACTTAATGAGAAGTGCAGTGCTATTATCACTAGGAAGTTTCCTCCCAAACTTCGTGATCCTGGAAGCTTTAATATTGAAATTGAAATAGGAGACACAAAGATTGGCAAAGCTTTGTGTGATTTAGGGGCAAGTATTAATCTGATGCCCTTATCTGTTTGTAAAGCCTTAGGGATCACTGAATTAAAGCCTACTATGGTTTCTCTTCAGCTGGCTGATAGATCCTTGAGGAAACCAAGTGGAATAGTCGAAGATGTTCTGGTAAAAATTGACAAGTTCATCTTTCCGGCTGATTTCATTGTGCTTGATATGGAGGTTGAGAATGAAATGCCTCTCATATTGGGTAGACCTTTCCTGGCCACAGCCCGTGCAATGATTGATGTAGAACAGGGAAAGCTGGTGCTAAGGATGAATGAAGACACAATCACTGTCAATGTCTTTGATGCAATAAAAAGACCAGATGATGATAGTGATTGCTTTGAAATTAATGTCTTAGAGGAAGTGATGCATGAAGATGAAACTCACTTGCAAGAATTTACTGTTGAATTGCAAGAAAGAGATCATATCCCTTTTGAGGAAGACATTAAAGTTGCTAATGAATTGCTTGAACAGAAGACTTCTGACAAGGAAATAGGTGCTCCTAAAGTTGATCTTAAAGAGTTACCTCCAGCCCTAAAATATATGTTCCTGGGTGACAATGAAACATATCCAGTGATCATAAATAACAGTTTATCTGCTGATGATGAGAAGAAATTGAAAGAAGTTCTTTTAAAGCATAAGACTGCTTTAGGATGGTCCATGGCTGATCTTAAAGGTATAAGCCCTTCCTTCTGTACGCATAAAATTCTCATGGAGAATGATATCAAACCAGTAAGGCAGCCTCAAAGGAGATTGAACCCCATGATGAAAGAAGTGGTGAGAAAAGAAGTTGTTAAACTTCTTGATGCTGGGATGATTTATTCAATATCAGATACTGCATGGGTAAGTCCTGTACAAACTGTACCAAAGAAAGGAGGTGTCACTGTGGTAAAGAACGATAAGGATGAATTAATCTCTACCAGGACAATTACTGGATGGAGAATGTGTGTTGACTACAGACGGCTTAATGAAGCAACTAGGAAGGATCATTTTCCTCTCCCTTTTGTGGATCAAATGCTGGAAAGGTTAGCAGGTCATTCATATTATTGTTTCCTTGAATGGGTACAGTGGTTATAATCAAATTGCAGTGACTCC